>CM022753.1:29257397-29417397 GCA_012411365.1 Ameiurus melas | reverse complement strand
GGAAAAATACATATATCTTGGCTACTATACAGTAGGTATACAGTAAGTATGCGATTTTAGACGCACCCCGCGGCTTCAAGCAGTCGTCTATTTTCATGTACAGTATGACTACTAATTAACTGCACTTAAACCGTTTGTAAAAAATGAGACAAAAACACCCAAAACTGTATACGGTACCATAACGAATACGAACTGTATGTTGATACGTGAAATTCTGGAGGGGTGGCGTGGTGACGTAATGAAACGGGCTGTTAATCTAATTATTATCTATAACATGTAAAACGGGTACATGACAGGAGTATCATAAAAGTGACTCATGTAAACACCTTAACCACATTATTAGGTTACTTAGATTAAGGTCAATAATTAGATTATTGCTGTTCATGTAAATGTAGTGATAGACAGCAGTAATCTAATTATTGACCTTACATTGATTAAGGTAATAATGTGATTAAGGTGTTTTACATGAGTCGCTTTTAGAATTCAAAAGTTCAAAAGGTTACATATGCTTGGTTCTTAATACTGTATGTTGTTACCTGGATGATCCACGACTGTTTTTGTGTTTTGTTAGTTGTTCATGAGTCCCTTGTTTGTCCTGAGCAGTTAAACTGCCTACTGTTCTGCAGAAAAATCCTCCAAGTCCTGCACATTATTTGCTTTTCCAGCCTCTTCTGCATAATTGACCCCTTTCCAACAACAGCTATATAGTGTTGAGATCCATCTTTTCACATTGAAGACAACCTGAGGGGCTCGTACACAATTATTACAAAAGGTGCAAACATTCACTGATGATCAAGAAGGCAACACGATACATTAAGAGCAGGGGGTGTAAACATTTGAACATGATGATTGGTGTAATTGTTTTTGTTTGAAGTTCTTTTTTTCCCCATTTAGTACTGCCCTTCAGAAGCGACATGTTATATTTACATGTTCCCCAGAAGAAGAACAACAATTTACACTGATCATCCTGTTCAAAACTGTACAACTACCTGGCTCATTATGTATCATGTTGCCTTCTTGAGAATCATTAAGGAGGTATGTTGGTGTAAAGCTAATGCTTTTCTGTATTCTTATCAAATGCCTCCTTGAATACAGCTGGCTTTGTCTAACTAATTGTTCGTCTCACTTAACCGCTTTACAATTTAAACGAATCAGTCATAATAATAATAATAATAATAATAATAATGTCTTGGTTATGGACCATTACTGAACTGGTTTGTACTTGACAGATGAAGATATTCACAAATGTGGGCGATGTGGCGAGGAGTTTTCCGCTTTGGATATCTTCATTCAGCACAAGCTTAGTCGGATCTGTAAACGTCCTTTACAGGACCCACAGGTAGGTTTCTTTTACTCCCATGTTTTTCAAGTGGCTTTGTCATTTCAACCATATACAGCTGGTACAGTACACAGTGAACCGAAACAACGTTCCTCCAGGATCATGGTCCTACATAAAACAACGCACATGAGGTGACGCAGAACTAAATAGGATCCACACACATTTACATAAAGTGCACGTGCAAACGTGAGTTAACAACAAAAAACAGTACAGTAACTACTAAAATGGGACAATAGGCACTGTAAGTGACAGTGTAGCGCCGAGCAGTACACAATGTTTGTGTGGAAGTGTCCGATATAAGAGTGCAAAAGAGTAACTATATAACTTACTAGTAGCAGCCAGATAGTCTGTAATAGTGTCAAGAAATTAAATATATATATATATATATATATATATATATATATGAATGAATAAATAAATAATTTATTGAATTTTTTTTTTAATTTTTTAAAGTACAGTAGCTGCAAAAATGCAATAGAGCCGCTACAGAAGTGTGTATGGCAGTGGGATGGTGTTCAGTTCAAAGTGTGTATGTGTGTGGTCATCCACAATGTTGACGTCTTTGTGGATGCAGCGTGTGGTGTAAATGTCTATGATGGAGGGAAGAGAGACCCAGATGATCTTCTCAGCTACATTTACAAACTGCTTCTGTGATTAGTCTGTCCTCAATTAATCGTAATTCTCATAATTGCAGAATGAGTAGAAAACAGGATGCGGTTGCTGTATAGGCTGGTTTGTGTTCATGTTGGCCGAAGTTTTGACCTGGTGCATCTGCTGTTCCCCAGGTGAAAGAGTGTGATAAAGATGGAGAGCTGGCTAATGATGCAGAGATATCCTCAGTGGGTAAGACACTTTTTGCAGTAAGAATAATCCCAAAAATGAGTGCGTATGTGTGGCCTTAAATGTGGAAGAATTAATTTAGTACTTGTTTCAACTTTTTTTTTTTTTTAAATTAATTTTTTTAAAAATATAAATTTGCTTTGATATTAGTGATTATTTCTTGCTCTTTTCTTAGATGAGGGAGGCAGCAAGTTAACTGCCACAAACAGAAGGCCAGGTCACTCGGCAAATGACCATGGCAAGTCTGAAAATGGAGACAGTTCAGATCTTTCTAAACCTGCCTTGAAGCTTAACGAGGAAGGGCGCTACGTTTGTCAAATATGTGAGAAGACTTTCAAAACGGTATGGTGCATTTAGACTGAATCATCCATTACTACAACCCCTGGAAAAAATTAGGGAATCGCCACTTTTAGAGGATGCTCACCTGACTTTTTTACTTTGTAACGTCTAAACGAATCACAGGTATGACCCATTTTTTTTAAATAGCAAATTAAAAACAATTCTGGCTTTGTAAAAAAAAATGCCTTAAACACATTTAATTAAATTATTTTAATTAACGGTATTTCAATTAGAGGAAAAAACTATGCAATCACCTTTCAATTTGCATTTCTAAGACAAATACCAGCACAAGTCTAAAATGGGTCTGCAGTCAAAAGAGTGTGCTTATACACTTTAACAAGCTGTTGGACTTTGACAAAGTTGTCAATTGAAACAATGTAAAGGATTATAAAACTCCTTCAAGAAGTTAATCCAACATGGAGTATGGCAAAATATGTTGGTTGTTCCCAGTCTGCTGTGTCTATAAACAAAAAGGGAAGGTTATAATAGGAAAACGTAACTGCAGACCAAGGAGAACGTCAAAGCGTCAGGATAGAAACTAAACGCAGTATCCGTTGAAAATAGTATGTGCACAACAAAACAAATGGAAAAACAAAAGAGCAGCAACAGGAAATCTGTAGGAAATCATCTGAATGAAATGGATTTATGTATAGAAAAGACAAATGAAAACCAGCACTAACGCCTACAAAGAAGAAAACAAGGTGACAGTGGGCTAAAGAGAAGCAATCATGGAGTGTGGATGAATGGATGAAAGTGATATTCAGTGATGAATCCCGAATCTGCACTGGCCAAGAAGATAATACTGGAACTTTTGTCCGGTGCTGTTCTAATGAAACATGTAAAGATGACCGCCTGAAGAAAACAATAAAAATTTCCCCACTCATTTATGATATGGGGTTGCATGTGAGGTAAAGGACCAGAGGAGAAATTTTGGACAATTTTCTCGTTCCATCGATAGATAATAGATTTGGTGGTGATGGTCATTTTTCAGGATGATAATTAATTTTGCCACAGAGCATATTGTTAAAGCTTTTCTTTAGGAAAGGCAGATCAACTTGCTGACCTGGCCAGCAATCAGTTCGGATCTCAATCTGATTAAAAATTATGGTGGAAATTTAATAGATTGGTCCATGATGAGTCTCTGTTCTGCAAAGCTGATCTGTCAACCGCTATTCAATTAAATTGGAACCAGTGTGATTGAGAATATAGCTTTTCACTAATGACGTCCATGCATCAAACAAAAAAAAGCTCTAATTGTTACATTTATTTAATTATTATTTTAATTTTTTTGGGATGATTCCATAATTTTTTTCCTCAACCTTGAGTGATTTTTCCTGTACTTGATTTTGGGGGGGAAAAATGCCATTAATTAAAATAAATTAATTTAATTTGAGGTAAGTTTTACAGAGTCAGAATGTTCAGCTATTTAAAAAATGTTGTTTGTCATATCTGAGATTTGTTTATTTGCCCAGAAGTAAAAAGGCTAGATGAAAATCCTTTATGTGTGGTGATATCATAATTTTAGCTTGGGGTTGTAATATGGGCAAGCATGCAAGCCTTTCCATGGTTTGTTGGGAAAAGCTGTTTAACTTGTCTCCGTTTGTGTGTCTGTGTAGGCAAATATTCTGAGGACACACTTATCCATTCATACAGACAAGAAGGAATTTAAGTGTGAACTTTGTGAGACTGCGTTCCGAACCAAAGGCTCTCTGATTCGCCACAACAGACGACACACAGGTACACAGTCTATTACTACTTTGTGTAATTTATATTACGTTATATATTTGCTGTTAATAATCACTAGATGATTCCTTTTAATTACTGGATGCCAACACCATTATGACCCATTTGTTTTTTCAGATGAGCGACCTTACCAGTGCAATCAATGTGGCCTCTCCTTCAGAGAGTCTGGGGCGCTGACTAGACACTTGAAGTCGCTGACGCCGTGTACAGAGAAGATCCGTTACAGCCAGTGCAAAGAGATCCTTTTCGGCAAGGATGGCGTTTGCACAGGTAAAGGTGCAGACTGACTTTGTAATGCTGCTTCGTCTGCTTTTTCCACTCTCCTATCTCTATAGTAGACTACTCGGACACTGCAACTGCACACAGCTGCTATTTATTTTACTATGTTTTGCATTCTTGCTCACGTACTGTGACTGCGCATATTCCAGTGTTTACAGTTGGGTTCTGCTCCTTAATTTCATGCTTATTATTGTCAAAATTGACAGCCTTTCAGTTGTTTGCAATGAAAGAATCAAACAAAACTTGAATGCTTCAAGTGGTTTCCCCAAATTCAACTGAACATGCAACTTATAATGACTTCTCCTGTCTCAAAATTATTCAACCCCTTCATGGCAAGCATCTTTAGTACTTGGTAGAACACCCCTTTGCTGTTATGACCTGCTGCAAACGAGATGCATAGCCGGACACTAGGTTCTGGCAGCGTTCCTGAGGAATCTTCGTTCATTCGTCATGAGCAATGGCCTCCAGTTCAGTAATATTTTTAGGTTTGCTGCTGCAACTGCCACCTTCATATCCCACCAGAGATTTTCTGTGGGGTTTAAGTCAGGTGACTGTGATGTCACTATAGAATCTTCAAGGAGTTCTTCTGCAACCAAGTCTTGGTGGAAATTGAGGTATGCTTGGGATCATTGTTCTGCTGAAAGTTCCAATGATGCCCAAGCTTCAGCTGCAAAGCATCACTGATCCACCACCCTGCTTGACTGTGGACAGTATTCTTTCTTCGTTCTTCTTCCTCCAGACATACTGTAATCCATCATGCTGAAAAGTTCCAGTTTTGTTTCATCACTTCACAGAGCAAAATCCCAAAACATCTGTGGCTTATTTGTATTATTTTGAGATGACTTTTCTTGGGCTTTTGGGTCAGTAGTGGTGTATGTCTTGGAGCCTTACTGTGCTCACTGAAACATCAGTGCCTGTTGCCACCAAGTCTTCCTGCAGGTCTTTTGCAGTCAATCGAGGGTTTTTCACAACCTGCCTTTTCAGAAATCTAGTTGCAGACATTGATAGTTGCCTTATTCTGCTCCGTCCAGGTATATAATATATTTTCTGCACCTAAGCCAGTTCAGGTATTTCATGTGCTCTGGCTCAAGCACACCTGGTGTAATTAATGAAGCCCTTGATTAGTTGTACCAGGTGTGCTTGAGACAACACCTGTTTTGCTTATTTATGCTGTTGTTAGGGATTCTATTCAGGGGGTTGAATAATTTTGAAAGTGGCGAAGTCATTATAAGTTGCATTTTCAGTTGAACTTGGTGAAACCACTTGAAGCATTCAGTGTGTTGAAGTATTTCAAATGCTTTTGTTTGATTTGTTCATTGCAAACAGTTGAAAGTCTGTATAGACAAACAAACCTGATTTGCAATGGGGGTTGAATAATTTTGTTTGTAACTGTACATCTATAATATTTATTCATACAGACCACTCTATTCTGTGTATTTTGTATATATACTGTATTTGTAAATAATGTTTTTCCTCTTTTCTCTCTCCTCCCTTTTAAGCTTCTGATGTGTTTTCTGTGTTGCACAGCTGTAGAGTACCTGAGCCTCACAACAAGTGTACATTTGTCACTGACATTTTGTGCCTATGACAAATAAACTTGGCTGACTTGCATTAATGTGTTGTATTATGCTGTACAGCAGAACTGCAACAGCCTCCAGTTCTCCCTGAGAAAAAGCAGCAGCTGCCTGTGGTCAGTGTGGTGCAGACAGTCCAAGATGCCGTGCACATCCAGGTGGTAGAAGACCTAGGACAAGTTCATCAGGTGATTTGATGGAACTTTTATTTAAACTTAATTTGTTTTTATTAATAAGATCATGTTTTCTGGTACTGACTGTGGTGGATATACAACTGTTCCTAAATCCTTCCTACCTGTGGTTTGTTTATTAATTGTAATCGATCTTAAAATAATGTACTGAATAATCTGAATGAGTTCACTGACCACTAAATATCCTTATGTGGATGGATGCAACTACTGCTAATAGCTGTCATTTGTCTACTCCTCTGATCTGAAGTCTGATCTTTTATTTATTTATTTATTTTTTAAACTGTGAATTTAATATTCATTACATACTTTTTTGCTACGTCCTTTTGACTGGGTGCGTACTTAATTTCCTTAGTTTTTTTATAATGTGTTTGATACATTCATTTGTTCATTGAGTAATTTAGACACTTGCATCAGAGTGGAACTGATGTATACAAATGTACTGTTTTGCACGAATTTAGGAAAATTATCCTGTTGGTTTCAGGTTTTAGAATCCTGATTTGTACATCAGGTTTTTTTGGTTAGATCCTAACTCCATGTTCAAATCCAGCATCAAATCTGATTGTATGAATGTTTTTATAAATGAGGCCTCAGGTCTCACTATTGCATAGTGCCAGTAATTATATATTTATAACCCAATTCACACTGAATACTAAATGCATAGCGGACCTGCCAAACCTCATGTATTTTGCATAGGAGCTTCTTATTTTTACATCGGACTACTCTGGTATGATTTATTACTCACAATACACATGAAGAGCAGTCGTCCTTTTTTTCATTGGAATAAAAACAGCAGAGGAGTCTATTGATTTATCTGGAACAACTGACTAAACACCCTTCACTCTCTTCAGCACTCTAATAGACCGAGCATTCACTTCATTTAAACTCCGGGTTGCCTGATATCACTAGAAAAATCAACTCTGGTTTCCATGTTTTGATTTAATTCCCCATAAACACAATATTATCAGCAGACATGGCAACACTGTACTGGGGGAAACCATCTAAAAGGAACAACTGATAAACAAACAAAAAAATAAAACTACTAAAATGTTGACAGAATGTGCTTAGTTATAAATAAATTATTTAATTTAAAAATAGATATTATAATCACTTCATAAAATATAAATAAAATGAGAAATGAAATTACTATGGCTTGCATTTAATATCAATTTGACATTAAGCTTAGATCGCTATTTCCTTAGAAAACTATTAGCCTTTTTCCTAATATGGATAATTTTTGTGTTAGTCTACTTGTAATTAGGACTCTCTATTGATTAAGATATTTAAAAAAATATATATTTATGCTGTTTATTTATCAATTAACCAACAGTATTTCTCATTGCTATTATTTGAATTCACTTAACAGTGACCATGAGCAGAGAGCTCTACATTTAATTGTTTATTACCTCCTGATTAAAGCTTAACCAAAAAAAAGTTTATCTGGATTGGTTTCGGTCATAAAAATCCTGGTTGGTGCATTCCTAATGAACACCATTAAACTAAAGCGCTTTGCATCTGATTGGTAAATTAACTCACCCAATCACATCCTTTGAGAGATTATTCAGATATATACACAGAGCGGCTCGAGAACTGACTCCAGCCTAGAACCATGACAGTGGAAAATGTCTAATCGTGTAGCTTTTAAATATATTTAAGAGGAGCCGACTTCAAACACTGAACATTGAGGTTTATTGCATTTGTTTACAAGGTGGAACAAGTTAACGGTGTTTTTTTGTATACAGTCTGTAAAATTAGTTGAAATTATAAAATTTAGTTTATCAGAAGATAAATTAATGTATCATGGCTCACACTATGTTCCTAAATTCTGTCATAATTGACAAGCTCAAGTTTCCTCATGTCTACTTGTGTGTTATATCGTGGTACATTTAATTAAGATTTTTTAAATTAGAAGCACAAGTGCTCTAAAAGAAATTGTTACCGTAGAGCCCTGCTGTAGGGAAAGCACAAGCTACATTAAGTTGGTGCATTTATGATTTGCTTAGCTGTAGATAGATTTATTACAGTGTATCCTGTGTAAACACAGTATGGTGTTCTGTTCTGGACAGGTGGTATCGCAGCCTGTAGCTGAAGCTGTAGCAGAAGGAGACAGCCTAATCTGCCAAGCCATCATCAACTCTGGCATTGCTCTGGAGACCGAAGCCGCAGAGGCGGCAGAGCAGGCAGAGTCCCAGTCGCCTAAAGGGGTCATGCAGAATCCTGAGGCTCTGGACAGGGTCTCAGAGATTCAGGTGACCGAGCAGTGTGTGGAGGTGGAGGCGGAGACTGTGGTGAGTGAGTGACTGGTAGCAGAGATTTTGGCACTGTGCTTTTTAACCAGAAAAACTGACATTGCTCAAAATCTGATCTGGAGAGAGTAAATATAAATCCTCTATAAATGAAACCGTGTATCTGAACACATGGTTTTTATTCTGTGGCTTGAAGGAGACTTCAGAGAAAGACATGGAAATCTCCCCTTCGAGGTCACACAAATGTCCTCACTGTGATCGGATGTTCAGAACGGTGACACACTTGCGCATCCATGTCAAAGGGCATGCTGGTAAGCTTTAACCCACACTAAAACATTTCTAGAAACATTCTCTATTCCTTTTTCACATGACCACTTATGAATCAATGTTCAATCAGTTTGATTAATTGGAAAAAAAACAATCCCAAACATTTTATTTCAAGCTGGACTTTGCAACGGAGTATGCTGGAATGACTTACTCTTTTGTCTCCTGTAAATTAACATACGGGTGCTATTTTCTTGGCAGGCTGCAAGCCATTTAAGTGCGTAACATGTCAGAAGGAGTTCTTGACCTGCTACATGCTGAAGAAGCACATGGAGATGCACGTGACCGAGCGCCGGTACAAGTGTGGCGAGTGCGGCAAGCTGTTCAAGGCAATCGGGCACGTACGTGAGCACATGAGGGCACATTCCAACGACCGCCCACACCACTGCAACCTCTGTAACAAGAGCTACAAGACCAAGGTGAGTTGCAGTGGAATTAGATCTAGACATTAAGTGGTTAGCATGCTAGGCACTATCTTTTGCCGTTGATGTTTAAAGTGTGTTTTAGTGGTGGTATTTAAAGATTACACTGGTTGGTGATAGTTGTTGTTCTTAATATCTGATTGCAGCAGTTTTTTTAACATGCAGGTGTAGTTTGGTATAAATAAAAATAAAAATAAAATATACAAATGCAAGTAAATGTTTAGGCTTGACTGGTCCTTTCTTGTTTTCAGAATGCACTTCAGGTGCATCAGCGCACGCATGGCGAGGACAAACCGTATGTATGTAAATTCTGCTCTCGGGCGTTTCGGGAGAAAGGTGCGCTGGTGCGTCACATTCGCCACCACACCGGAGAGAAACCTTTCAAGTGCTCCAAATGTGGCCGTGGCTTTGCAGAACACGGCACACTCAACCGGCATTTACGATCGAAAGGTAACTAATAGCAAATAGTAAAAAGTTTGTGCGTGCGTCTCCATAATTGTTTATGTAACATTATATTACTGTTGTAAAGCATCCTTGCGCTCTTGAAAGGTGCTTATATAAATTAAATATATGTATGTGTATATATATCACATGCATACTAATTACTAATTGTGTGTTTTGTATCAGGAGGGTGCACTGCAGTGCCGGAGTCTGAGGAGCAGGAGTGTATAGACAATATTGCAGCTTCCATGATTTCTGATGATCCCCATGCTGTGCTGGTGGAGTTTTCCTCTGTGGTGGCTGATACTCAGGAGTACATCATAGGAGTGAGTTTACTGCACACTTTCACTTAATAATTTTTTTTAAAAACCTACTTTAATAACTTATCAGTGGATGTTCCCCTGATTTAGGTCATGTTCCTTCTATCTGTACTAATAAAGTTCACTGGTTTAATGATGTAGTATCATGATTCAGAAAGTGCAAGTTTGTACAGCAGCTTGTTTGGATCAAATGTCTGTCCACATGGGCACTTTAATATGCTACTTTAATCCAAGTGTCACTCTCGGATAAAAACCTAGCTAATGGTGTCATTATCTATCTATAGCTGCGTTTACATGGACAACAATAATCCACTCTTAACCCGATTAAGACCATAGTCTAAGAAACTACCATGTAAACAGCAATTTTTGCTTCCCTTAATCTAATTAAGGTCATACTCGAATTAAGATCTAATCGAATTAAGACAGGTGGAGTACTCCTGTTTTAGTCGTATTATGGACGTGTATTACAGACATGTAAACACCTTAATCACATTATGAACGTCGTGTGAGTTTTCACTGCATTTTGCGACAGGACACAATCACACACAGCAGCGCTCAACATTTTATGCCGAACAAGAGAGTTCGACTGCGTCCCAAACCGCATACTTGCCTACTGTAGGCCTCTAATGGGGAAATATACATGTACAGTGGTGTGAAAAAGTGTTTGCCCCCTTCCTCATTTCCTGTTCCTTTGCATGTTTGTCACACTTAAGTGTTTCGGAACATCAAACCAATTTAAACAATAGTCAAGGACAACACAAGTAAACACAAAATGCAATTTGTAAATGAAGGTGTTTATTATTAAAGGTGAAAAAATCCAAACCATCATGGCCCTGTGTGAAAAATTGATTTCCCCTAAACCTAATAACTGGTTGGGCCACCCTTAGCAGCAACAACTGCAACCAAGCGTTTTGCGATAACGTGCAATGAGGCTTTTACAGCGTCCTGGAGGAATTTTGGCCCACCTCATCTTTGCAGAATTGTCCTAATTCAGTTACATTAAAGGGTTTTCGAGCATGAACGGCCTTTTTAAGGTCATACCACAACATCTCAATAGGATTCAGGTCAGGACTTTGGCTAGGCCACCCAAAGTCTTCATTTTGTTTTTCTTCAGCCATTCGGTGGTGGACTTGCTGGTGTGTTTAGGATCATTGTCCTGCTGCAGAACCCAAGTTCGTTTCAGCTTGAGTACACCGAACAGATGGTCGGACATTCTCCTTCAGGATCTCTTGGGTAGCAGCAGAAGTCATAGTTCCTTTTATCACGGCAAGTCTTCCAGGTCCTGAAGCAGCAAAACAGCCCCAGACCATCACACTACCACCACCATATTTTACTGTTGGTATAATGTTCTTTTTTATGAAATGCAGTGTTCCTTCTACGCCAGATATACTTGGACACACACCTTCCAAAGAGTTCCACTTTTGTCTCATCGGTCCACAGAATGTTGTCCCAAAAGTCTTGGGGATCATCAAGATGTGTTGTGGAGAAATTGAGACGAGCTTTGATGTTCTTTTTGCTCAGCAGTGGTTTTCTCCTTGGAACTCTGCCATGCAGGCCATTTTTGCCCAGTCTTTTTCTGATTTGGAGGCATGAACGCTGACCTTAACTGAGGCAAGTGAGGCCTGCAGTTCTTTGGACGTTGTTGTGGGGTCTTTTGTGACCTCTTGGATGAGTCGTCGCTGCGCTCTTGGGGTAATTTTGCGGGCGCGCGCCACTCCTGGGAAGGTTCACCACTGTTCCATGTCTTAGCCGCATTTGTGGATAATGGCTCTCACTGTGGTTCGCTGGATTCCCAAAGCTTTGGAAATGGCTTTATAACCCTTTCCAGACTGATAGATCTCAATTACTTTCTTTCTCAATTGTTCCTGAATTTCTTTGGGTCTCGGCATGATGTGTAGCTTTTAAGGATCTTCTGGTGGACCTTACTGTGTCAAGCAGCTCCTATTTAAGTGATGCCTTGATTGTGAACAGGTGTGGCAATAATCAGGCCTGGGTGTGGCTAGAGAAATTGAACTCAGGTGTGGACAACCACAGTTATAGTATGTTTTAACAAGGGGGGCAATCACTTTTTCACACAGGGCCATGATGGTTTGGATTTTTTTTCACCTTTAATAATAAACACCTTCATTTACAAATTGGATTTTGTTTACTTGTGTTGTCCTTGACTATTGTTTAAATTGGTTTGATGTTCCGAAACACTTAAGTGTGACAAACATGCAAAGGAACAGGAAATGAGGAAGGGGGCAAACACTTTTTCACACCACTGTATCTCGGCTACTATATAGACGGTAAGAACGTGGTTTGAGATGCAGCCCACAGCTTCAATCAGTTGTCTATTAGCACGTACAGCATGACAAATAATTAACTGCACTTAAAGCGTCCATAAATTTGTTTTTATAAAAACACCCAAAACTGTATACGGTAAAATAACGAAGACCAACTGTATGTTGATACGTGAAATTCTGGAGGGACGGCGTGGCGCGGTGACATATTGACGTAGGCTGTTAATCTAATTATTAATCTAATTATGTTCTAAAACATGTAAAATGGGAACATGACCGGAGTATTCTAAAAGCGACTCATGTAAACACCTTAATCACATTATTACCTTAATCAAAGTAAGGTCATTAAATAGATTACTGCTGTCCATATCAACATAGTCAGTGTCCCTTGGATTAATGTAGCATATTAATGTGCCCACGTAGAACCCTCATGGATCTCTCGGGGACCTAGAGAATGGGGATCAGGAACAGGCTTACCTCTTCTAAATAGCTAGCGCTTTGTTTCATGTTCATATATAGCCCACTCTTGTTTGTATTGCGGTCACAGATTGTTTTGTTTTACATATACCTGTCAGGGTGTAAAGGCCATTTAATCAAAGTGTTCAGACTGATTATGGTAACTTTCTTTTAAACAAACCTTCATTCTTTAAGTTCAACTCAATATTTATGGCTACATACCCATCTTTCCCATTTTAAAGCACCTACTGTACTGATTATAGTTAAAAATTGTGAAATGCCCGTTACTTATGAAAGTGTCGTGTAGTGCTTTTTATAAATAAACCTGATAACTTTTTATTTTGGCACAAAAAATAATATAAAAATCTTATGATTTACCATTTGGGGATAAATGTATAGATGACTGATTATTATTTATGTGCAGACGCCAGCTGAGGAGACGACCCAAGCAGAAGAGGTGTCTGTCACGAGTAACGATCATAACCAAGTAAGAGTACTTTCCTGCTGAAAATAAATCTCGTGTCTCACTCAGACAAAAAGCAGCAGTTTTGTCAATAGTTAACTGTAGCTGTGTAAGTGATTTGTTCCTGGTCACATGGTTTGTGGTTGTTAAGGAAGAGACTGTAATGTGGATGCTGATCCCAGCCACTAGAAAGGAAAAAACAACACTTTCCCAGAGCCTTTTATTTACTTAATTCTTATTAGTATGATTATGTTGTGTTACTATATACTCTTTAATCAGTGCATCCGGGATTTCAGAGGGGTTTTTTTTGTTTGTTTATTTTTGTGATTGTTGTGGCCAAAAAATGCTTGATTTTTTGCTGTGGCATTTTAAAAAATATTTGTGTTGCAAATTTTTTTTTTTGCGGAAACATACTTGAATTGGTAAAATTGGCAGTTGCACTGAATAGTCTTGTAGTAGAACACTATTGTAGTGTTCTTTAGTAAATTAGACCTTTTAGCTGTACTCCTGTGCAGAGAGTTCTGGCTGAATGCCTGTTGTGATGTCACGTTACGTACCTTACATTTTCTTTACGTTTATTCATTTAGCAGACGCTTTTATCCAAAGTCACTTACAAATGAAGAAATACAAGCAAAGTGAAATATCAAGCAGAGAACAATACAAGTAGTGCTACCATACAAGATTTCTGAGATCTAGAGAAGCAGAGTAGAGGTGTAAGAGCCAGAGTAAGTGGGGAAATAATAAAAAAAAAAATTTGCTAGGGGTTTATTAAGTGTTCACAGAAGAGGTGGGTCGTTAGCCATTTTTTTTAAAGGTAGTGGCAGATTCTGTTGTTCGGATTGCAGGTTCTGGAAAAAGGACCTCATGCCTCGCTGAGTTAGGCACTACCAGACGTCAGTTGTTAACTAATCGCAGGTTGCGTCTTGGCCCAAATCTGCAATATTCGCAGGAGCATGTAGTTTTTCAAAATTACTGCAAGGAAATTCTGCAGGTATTGCTTAATGTGCCTTAATGTTATGGATCTCTTCCTTGTTTTGCTGCATATGACCAATATATCACAATTCTCGAAGACAACTGTGTAACAGAAAAGAACTTAAAAATGTGAAGGGGAATATTTTATTTTTGAAGATATATAATGTTATCATCAAAGCAGCTGCTCCTAGTCAGCTGCTTTGCAAAAATGATTGAAAAATTTTATTTGGAAAAATGATTAAAAAGATATCCATCGCTATGATATCAGGAAAAAAATAGAAATAAATAATATGTATTTATATTGTAGGCCAGTCTTAGCAGCTAGCTGTCGAACTCTTGCATTTGGATTATCTGGGTCATTTTAAATGTGTAGTAAGAGAAAATCACATTTATTCAACTCACCCCATGCACTTAAATTATTATTAATAATAATTATAATAATTAATTCAGGTACTCATGAAGACCTTTCACTGACTAGGGAAAAGTCATATTTGTGTATTTACTACATCATTTTGTTTTGCAGTTGGACAGTCAAATCATAAAGGTGGTGCAGCAGGTTGTGAGTCAGGCACAAGGTGGTCAGCAGATCATCGTGCGTAATGTGGCAGACGATGAGAAGCCTGGTGTTTTCGACACCGGTGACACCATCACCATCGCTACACCTGAGAGTCTCACCGAGCAGGTGGCCATAACTCTCGCCAGCGCCATCAGCAACGGCGCCCTCCTGAGCACCACCTCCTCCACAGAAGATACTACTGCGATGGAGCAGGACGAGCACTATGTCATCGCTTCCTCTGACGAGATGGAGATTCAGACTGTTGTGGTGGTCTGATGGAGAAACAGTACATCTGAAGCTGGATAATGTTGCGTTTACTCTTGAGTGAAGAACATTTTGACTGTTGCCCAAACCTTGTAGCAGTTTGCTTCTCTCTTATGCCTTATCTTGATTATTCTCAATTGTTTGCACTTAATGAACCTGAATTGGTTTCTTGACTTGAGTATAATGATTGTGCAAGACACTAGATTATTTTTATAATCTTATTGTCTTCTCTGCAGTGATGACAAATTATTTTTTCCTGCACACATTTTTCCTCAACTTCAAATGTTTCCTCAACTGTACATAAGGTTCATAGGGATTATCGGGAAGAGGTCAAAGAAAATATTACATTGCATGGTTTTTAAAGTATGAAGTGTATTGTTTTCCATGTATATTTTATTTATTCTAATTGGAGGCCAGTTATTGGTATCTACTGAGGCATGGGTATAATGGTGCTTTAGGATTTTCTCGCTTCTTTCTCAAAATGAAGCCATGCTACTTACTCACTCCATTGCTCTTGGTGTTCCAGTTTTTGTTTGTTTTAAATACACACTGCCAAGTTCTCCGAAACTGTCTTTTGTTGTTTTTGGCTGTTTGCAATATAGTGTTTTTATATGATGTGTATAGGATGTGTTTTTATATGTTCTGTTGTCCCTGTGGTTTCTATTCAGGAAAGTCTTTATGTGCAAGAGCGACTATGGGTTATGAGTCATGATTCAATCCTTTTTGTACCTGACCCCTCACAACTGTGTTCTGCAAGAGATAGGTGGAGAGTTGTTAAAATCACTCGCCAGGCAGATCTGGGCCACAGCAGATATTTTCTTACATTGCCCTGGGTCTTCCCTCCTGTCAGGCTGTCGGGTCATTACTACATGTGCTGCTGCCAAGGATTTGATGGATAGTTTTTATTATTACCCCTCAGGGTCCTCACCTGTGCTCCTCATCGTGTGATGCTGGTTTATTTATTTATTTTTCTGTACTGATGCTGAAACTATAAAAGAGCACAGAAGCTGGTGATTCATGTAATGTGGAGCTGAGTTATATTCATGGTAAATGCACATGTACTAAGAGCTGAAAGAAGGGTGAACACATTTCTAGACAAACATAGATGGGGGCTGAAGTTTGTCCTCATGCTTATGCTGATTTTTCCTGTGTTCATTTCTAATGTAGCTTTATTTAAAATATACACTCACCGACCACATTATTGTGTGAACGCATGTTCATTCATGCAGTTATCCAGTGCCAGCAGTGTAATGAATAAAATCATGCAAGACAAGAGCTTTAGTCAGTGTTCACATTAAACATCATACTTGTGAAAAAGTGTAACTGCAGCAAGTTCGACTACTGCGTGATTGTTGGTGCGAGCTGGGCTGGATTGAGTGTTTAAAAATCTGACGATTTCACGCATAGGCTACAATTTACACAGAATGGTGGTGGGGGGTGTTGTTTTGTGGAAGACATACCTTGTTGATGAGAGGGGGCAAAAAAACATTAATGGTCAGATCAGTTCGAGCTGACAGGAACACTATAGTACCTCAAATAACCACTCTTTTCCCTGCTCTCTTCTTTCAGATAACCCCTACCAACTGAGGTTTTACACAGGAAGCCGGTCAGCTGCATTTAAAAAAAATAAAATAAAAAATTGCTCAAGCAGTGTCACGGGAGTGTAACACATTTGGAGGAAAGCACTATCCAATCTCTTCTGCATGAACTCTCAGATGCCAACAATTGTCTAGTGTCAGTGTGATTGACAGGGAAAAGAGTATTGAGAGTGTTTTGGAGAACCAGCCATGAATGGCTATGGCAACTTCGGAGTCAAACTCATGATCTCGGGACAGCAACGTGGATGCTTTTCTGTTAACTTACGCGGGAACCGTAAATAACCTTTTTTTTTTCTTCACGTCTGATGAGCAGAAAAGCATCTCACTGTCAAACCTTGAGGCTGATTGCTACAATAGCAGAAGACCACACTGGACTCCGCTCCGGTCACCCAAGAATCTGAGGCGACGGTGGGCACAAGATCATTGAAACTGGAAAAATTTCAGGGGACATTGACAAGGTGAATTAAAGGCTTCCCATGAGTGTGTGTTATCATTCTTGCGAGAGTGACGAAACCATCCACCAAGCAGACAGTGCATATGCTAAGTGGGTAAAGGAACCTTTTGTGTTACATTTACTTCTTAATTGTAACATTTTGAAAAACTTTGCAGCTGATAACCTGCATATAACCGATAACTGTTTGTTTTGATGTAACAAAGTAAACATGGTGCATCAAATGAAAACATTAAAAGTTTTGGCTTTTTTTACTTTAAGAGTGACAAAAAATAGAACTGAATAATTTTTTTCCTAGATGAATCTTGTTAATCAAGGGAACACTTGCATTTAAAACGAAATGGAGATTTATTAAAAAAAAAAAAAAAGACCTATTCATAATAACCTATTCAAAGTTAAAAAAATGTTTTTATTTGACTCACCCTTGTACTATACCCTACTACAGCAGAGCATATGTTGTTTTGCACTTCATTATTATACGCCAATCAGCTATGACATTAAAACTACTGATGGGTGAAGTGAGTAACATTGATTATCTCGTTACAGTGGCACCAGTCGAGGGGTGAGATATATTAGGCAGCAGGCACATGGTAAGTTCTCAAAGTTGATGTGTTGGAAGCAGGAAAATGGGCAAGCGTGAGGATCCGAGTGACTTTTACAAGGGCCAAGTTGTGATGGCTTGATGACTGGGTCAGAGAATCTCCAAAACGGCAGGTCTTGAGGGGTGTTCCCGGTATGCAATGGTTAGTACCTATCAAAAGTGGTCCAAGGAAGGACAACTGGTCAACCCAGAAACCCTAGGTCCTGGCGTTCATGTGGCTGTTTCTTTGACACATACCACATACCTAAACATTGTTCCAGACCAAGTACACCCTTCATGACAACGGTATTCCCTAATGGCAGTGGCCTCTTTCAGCAGGATAATGTTCCCTGCCACACTGCAAAAATTATTTCATGAATGGTTTGATGAACATAAGAGTTCAAGGTGTTGCCTGCAAATTCCCCAGATCTCA
Source organism: Ameiurus melas (assembly GCA_012411365.1). Lineage (NCBI taxonomy): Eukaryota > Metazoa > Chordata > Actinopteri > Siluriformes > Ictaluridae > Ameiurus > Ameiurus melas. Next base: position 29,399,287 of record CM022753.1, on the reverse strand, counting down.
ACATGAACGAGCAGCTGTGGAATGTTCTGGACAAACAAATCTGATCCAACTTACAGGATTTAAAGGATCTGCTGCTAATGTCTTGGTGCCAGATAACACATCACACCTTCAGATGTCTTGTGGATTCTATGCCTCGACAGGTCAGAGCTGTTTTCGCAGCACAAGGAAGACCTACACTGTATTAGGTGATTTTAATGTAATGACTGATTGGTGTATATTCTATAATAAAAGGTACACTTTGGTATAGAATATGCTAGCATAAAGTTTTTATTAAGCAAGAAACCCAAAACTAAAAAGTATAAGACCAAGATAAAAACCCACTCAGTTTTTTCTTCAATATTTTGATAGAAAGATAGAAAGGGTTGTGTGCAAAAGGTGTTCCTGAACCCAACACTATCAGTTGGCCTATCCAAACACATTCTAACGCACCAATGAGCAAACCATATTATTGTAGATGAAATTAAATAAAATATTTGCATTTCATTTCATGTTGGCTTCCTGGAAATAAAACAAAAATATTTTCTGTTTCTCTGTGTTTTGTCCCAACATAATTGTGCTCTGCTTGTTTCGAATAATGCTTGCAGATTACTCTCCTTTGCCACTGTACAACTACCATGTAAGAGAAAATGATGGAGAGAGAAACAATGCTTTATTATAAACCCTTTATCACTGCTGTAATATTGCATAGTTGGGATTCAAATTTTCAATTACAACAGAACACTGAGAAACACTTTGAAGGTGTGGGCAAAAATAGGCTTTTGTGCATCACTGGGCATAGCATGTCATTGGAAACATGGGCAGCAGTTGCAGTGTTAATTATCGTGAAATGTGCTTAATGTTTAACCTGCGAGCATGCTTGACCTTGACCTGAGAACAGAATTTTCTTCTCGAGCTGTCTCACTGTGTCTCTCTATTGCAATTCATTGAATGCTGTCCTTCACCAGAGTGCCAGCTTTTTTTCTGGGTCAGTCCTTAGCCCTCCGAGAGGGCCTGAGCCACAAGAAGTAGAAAGAGAGAGAGAGAGAGAGGGGGTGGGGAGGTATTTATAGAAAAATAGGGCTTCGCAGTACCTTTTTCCTCGCAAAAGAATCATTAGAGGACCCAGCTAGCATGTCCCAGATTTCTGATCAGTGCTCTGCATGAGGGCCAGGGCTAGACAAACTTAGTAGAGGATACAGAGCCCTGCTTGGAAAGAGCGTGTCTGTGTTCTCCTACACACTCCGTTCCGCTGCTCATCCTGGGCTTAAGCTGCAGGTCTGATGGAGCTTTGATAGAATTTGTAAATGGTTTTAAGAGCTGACTTTTCCTCAGGCCCATGGGCTTCCCACACTGACTCTGATACAAACTCCAAAACAGCACACCTGCAACCATGATGAGAAGATTTCTGAAGAACCAAAAGGGCCGCTTTTCACTCCGCCAAAGCCGTTCAGGTTCCCGCAGCGCCTCCAAGGACTTCTGTAAGTTTCTCCTTTATTTATTTCACTGTTTCATTGCTAAGAGGCAGGCCGGATCACAAGGGAGTACGTTTTCTGTGCTGAAATGTGATTGCAGCTAAACTGGGCTGTGTATTGGAACATTTATTTGTGGTTGTGGTGAACACTGAATTTTAATTCCACTGTAGAAGTGTATTGTGTGGCCTCATTGTTATGGGATTCAGCTTACTGCTTATTATTCAGCTTAATGCTTATTCCTTAATACATTAGGATCTAATTTCCCTTATTTCTTTTTTTGTGCTGTTATTTTTTTCTGGTGAATATCTCATTCCAACAAATTATATTTAGCTTTTGTATCATCCACAACCTCATATTCTAAAGTTAGGATAGTTGTTTTTAGTTGTTATACAGTTGTATGTGGGATAATGTAGTGCTAATGTACACACAATAGACACATCCAAAAAAGCATTTAGGTTATGTTTTATTTTGTTTATATATGTTTTTTTTTAATTGTGTGTGGTAATTGTGTGAATATATTTGGTAGATTATGAAATGATCCTAGCTATAAATTGCTCTGAATGCATACAACTTTTGCTCTGCATGCAGTACTGTTTCTATTTCAGCCAGATATTTTAGTCATTTATGATTCACACATAATATTTAACTGTAAGGAGGTACTGATCATCTTTCAGTGTCCTTTGGCACAGTATAAAGACACAAAAATGGCCAATATAAGTAAAGAAGATTTGGGTGGGTTTCAGAGTAATGACTGCAGTACAAGAATGAGGGCAAGAGCTCTACTGGGGCTTTAGAGATACAGACACACACACACACACACACACGAAAACAACAACAATTATGCGTGTTTTTTTTAATGAAATCATGCTTTGAAGTCAATAAACACACAAAAAATTTTGTGTTAAAAAGGGCAACATTTATGGTGGTTATTGTATTAGACATTACTGTAGTGTTTTAGTTAGAAAACTACTCGTCATTATATGACTTTTTGCTTTGTATTGATTGATTTGTGTTTGTGTCTTTTTTTATTCCTTGTTTATTATATCATATAATTGTATATTATATAATTGTTGTTTATCCTCACAGACCCAAATCCTCAAGTGCTCAGGGACTTCCCCTTAAACATTGGTATGTGAACATAGATACATTTTTATAGATATTTCTACATACATATTTACTACTTGTCACTTTTCAATTCCCACTGGCCAAATTTAGGGCAGCATCTTGAAAAGCTGTGATCAGTAAGCCAATTGAGTATTGTATTTACACAATATGTTCATATGTACAATATATATACAGTTCAAAATCACTAAATACTAGTCACAAGCTGTGATGGCTGAGGTCTAGCTACATAGCTACATGTGGTTTAGCTACATATAGAAGTGTATTTGCAAGACTGCTAAGTAGGGTTGTTGGTTTTGAGACGTTTTTCTGTATTGACTTGCTTGGACTTGTCTCTCAATTATTGGCATTTATGCTTGGACTTATCTTAATCTTGGATATTGATCTTGCTAATTGATCTCGGATGCACAAAGTTTGACTAGAGGTAATTCCTTCTAGATTTGATGGTCTTGATCATTAGTTAGTCTTGCTTATATGCTATAAAATAAATACGCTTCTTCACAGAAGCAATGCTATAACTCTACACCAAGAAGCCCATGAGAATTTAAAAAACATGTTCAACTATAGATTTAATTAAGGAATACAGTTCCAAATAAAGATATCTTCTTTTACTTCATTTTTCAGTAATCTGGTAGTCATATGCTTTCAGAAGTCCCTTCCAGGGTAAAATATTGCCACCTAATGTAACACAATCTTGTCAGTAAGCTTATGTAACGTGATACAGTGAGGGAAAAAAGTATTTGATCCCCTGCTGATTTTGTACGTTTGCCCACTGACAAAGAAATGATCAGTCTATAATTTTAATGGTAGATTTATTTGAACAGTGAGAGACAGAATAACAACAAGAAAATCCAGAAAAACGCATGTCAACAATGGTATAACTTGATTTGCATTTTAATGAGGGAAATAAGTATTTGACCCCTCTGCAAAACATGACTTAGTATTTGGTAATGACATAGTAATTACTTTAAATTTTCAATGCCCTGGCTGAGGGAAGGAGGTTCTCACCCAAGATTTGACGGTACATGTCCCCATCCATCGTCCTTTTGATGCGGTGAAGTTGTCCTGTCCCCTTAGCAGAAAAACACCCTCAAAGCATAATGTTTCCACCTCCATGTTTGACGGTGGGGATGTTGTTCTTGGGGTCATAGGCAGCATTCCTCCTCCTCCAAACACGGTGAGTTGAGTTGATGCCAAAGAGCTCCATTTTGGTCTCATCTGACCACCAGAGGACAACTGGGTGAAACTGTTGTGGTCAGATGAGACCCAAATGGAGCTCTTTGACATCAACTCAACTCGCCGTATTTGAGAGTTCAAATACTTTTTTCCCCTCACTGTAGCTGTTTTAAGTTATCTGGCAAGCAAGCTACATGTATATAACACACTCTTTAATGCAATTTAAAAAGCCTAGTTGTGTTTTTGTCTTGGTAGAGAAATTAGTGTGTGATTGAGAAGTACTACATATGCCACAGTGTAATAGAAATTTTGCTTATGAATGGAATTCCAAATGTGATGCCCATGAAGGGCCCTTTACATTTTAACAGGCTCATGGAAAAAACATAGTAATACTATATTTTTAACACATACAGTGTGCGAAAGTATAATTGAACACATCAACATTTTATTCAGTAAATAAATGTCCAATGAGGCTATTCACATGAAATTTTCGACGGACATAAGTATTAATGCTAGAAATCCGGAAATATAAAGAATTCAACATTAAAGTCCATAAATAAAGTTATGTGTAATTAAGTGGAATGACAAAAGAAAAAAGTATTGAACACACTAAGGAAAAACAGTTCTCCAAGGCAAGGTAAGGCAAGGAACCAGCTGAAATCCGTACATAATTATACCCCTTATCTGTGCAAATCAGCTGGGTTAGTAAATTGATGGTCTATAAAAAGGCTTTTCTTTACCGTGGTGTCACACAAGAAACATCTCATGATGAGTAAAATCAAAGAGCTCTCCTAAGGCCATCACAACCTTATTGTTGCAAAACATATTGATGGAATCGGATACAGACGTATTTAAAAACTTCTGAATCCTCCAGTAAGCACCATTGGAGCCATTATACGCAAGTGGAAGCAACATCACTCCGTTATTAACATCAACCAGCCACGCATAAGAGCTCCTTGAAAGATATCTGACCAGGGAGTCAGAGGAACAGTCAGAAGAGTAGCCCAAGAGTCAAGGTCAACTCGAAAAGAGCTCCATAAACACTTGGAGGCAACAGGTGCCATCATCATAGAGAAAACAATATTCAACGCACTCCACTGCTCATGCTCACTACACAAGAGTCCATTACTAAAGAAAAGGCATGTTGAAGCTCGTTTAAACTTTTCTAAAAACTAATTTGGACAAGCCTATGAAATACTGGGAGAGTGTAGTCAGACGAGAGCAAAATTTAGCTTTTTAGCTGTCATACTACACACCATGTTTGGAGAAGAATTGGCCCTGCACATCACCCTTAATACACTATACCAACAGTGAAGTTTGGAGGTGGAAGTATCATGGTGTGGGGCTGTTGATCATCGCATGCTACTGGCAGACTTCGTATAATTGAAGGAACAATGAATGGAGCCCTTTACTGGGAGATTCTTGAGAAGAATCTGCTGCCATCCACCAGGATGATGAAGATGAGACGTGGGTGGACCTTCCAGCAGGACAATGATCCAAAGCATACAGCAAAGGAAACTCTCAACTGGTTTCAGGAAAAAAAATCAAGGTGTTAGAATGGCCCAGTTAATCACCTGACTTGAATCCAAGCGAACAAGATTTAAAGACAATATGTTTAGAAGAACGGGCCAAAATCACACCTGAATACTGTGGCCGATCAATTTCTTCATACAGGAAGCATATTGAAGCTGTCAATCCAAACAAAGGCTTCTGCATTAAGTATTACATACATTTCAGTTAGTGTGTTCCATACATTTCCCTCTGTCATTCTTCTTTATTACACATAACTTTATTCACGGACTTTAATGTTTGAATTTCTTTATGTGTGTGGATTTCTTGAGTTAATACCAAAGTCTGGTGAAAATGTCATGTGAATAACCTCATTGGAAATATATTTACTGAAAAAAATGTTGATGCGTTCAATACTTATTTCCCCCACTGTATTTAAAAAAAATAATATTATTGTAATACTGTAGGCTGTATCAAAGTGATACAATCTCAGAAAAATGGTTACTAAACCATTTTTTCCTTGCCTCTACGGTTGTACCCTCAAGGGTACATCTTTTGTACCTTTAGTGTTACATGATAATATCAATGTAGTTTACCTTTTAAAATGTACCTTAAAAATGACAAAAAGCACATAATTGGATCTTAAGGTCCTCTCCTGTACCTTTGATAAGCTTTAAGAGTAACACTTTAAAGCTACACTACATGCACATTTTCAGGTAAAAGATACAAACTAAAGGTACAAAAGGACTACCCCTGACAAGGTAGCACACCGTTTGGTATCCTTTTCCTTAGATTGTAGTAAATGTAGTTATTTAATTTTAAATTCGATTAAATTTCATAATGGCACATACAGTATGTGTGTAAAATCTTACCCTTTTCCTTCAGAATTGGCCCTTCCGGCAACTAATCAGGGCTGGCCTGAGGATTTTGGTTTCAAGCTAGGTGGAGATGGACCTAGCTACATCCTCTCTGTGGTCGAAGGCAGCAGTGCCTATATGGCAGGTCTGCAGCCTGGTGACCAGGTGCTGGAAATTGATGGGCAGAACGTCTCCTCTCTCAGCACTAAAGCTCTCATCACCTTGGCCCAAACTCTCAAAACTGTACCTCCAAGCATCGGAGTTGTGTCTCGCATTGAACAGGTCAATAACGCTATTAGAATTCAATGTTGCATTATGATCATTGTGGTGTGATGTCAGAAAGTCATATAACTTGCTCAGTTAATGGATCTTGTATAGTAGCACTACTTGTATTGTTCTCTGCTTGATATATCGCTTAGCTTATTTGTAAGTCACTTTGGATAAAAACATCTGCCAAGTGAGTAAATGTAAATGTAAATGTAAAATGATAAAATGGCTTCTGTAGATGTATCTGGAGGATTCAAAGGCCATCACTTTTAATTTTTTTATTTTACAGTTGGACATCACTCCAGGACCTGACGGCCGCTTTGGCTTCACCATTGTTGGAGATTGCCCCTTGTTGGTCGAGGACTGTATGCTCAACTCTCCAGCAGGTCGCAGCGGGTTACGGGCAGGGGACTATGTGATGGAGGTGAATGGAATTCCAGTGAAGCACCATGAGATGGCGGCAGCCATGATTAAGGCATCACAGGGGCGTACACTACGTCTTGGCGTGCTCAGAATGAACCGTTGGCAAAAACGCACCAGCAGTAGTATGAAAGAGACCTACCAGAGTGGAGATATAGTTCGTCAGGACCGCAAACACAAAGCCCTGGAGTTTAACAAGAAGGTCAGTACTACTTCCCTCCATTGCATGGTACAGTGACTGAAACAATCTCTTTATGGGGCCATTGTATTGGTGACTTACAATAGTCCCATAACACCTTGAGTAGTTTATTTTATAGTCAATGTTTGAAATGCCACCTGTTTCACATCAAATACTATGTTCTTAGGATTAACTACCTCTGAACAGCAACCATTTTGGTGTGAAGAATCTGAAATAATGCTTGTTGGTGCTGCTTGCTGATCCTGTTTCCTATGTGTGTCCTGTGTTTTCAGGTTGAGGAGATTTTAGGTGAGGAGCCAATGGTGAGGGAGAGACTTTTTGACCTATTGAAGCAATATGCTTCAGAGAGGGATGTGGAACAGTTGGCGTCTACACTTCCTGAGATACTGATCAATGAGGAACATCAACAGCTGATTGACAGCATCAGGTAACATTGAGTTTATGGATGGATTCTTTGTCAGCAAACTGGTCATCTGTACATGAGGCCTCTTTAGATTATTTCTTTTAACTTTGACTAATTAGACTTTGCTGTCTTTTTGTGCTGAGTCTGCAGATTTATGCAATCTGGTGTGAATGAAACATGTAAGCAATGGAGATAAGTGATCTATGAATGGGTTAAATAGTGCACCTTTCCTCCTTCCATTTTTCTAGCTCTGGTTAAGTTCTCATGCTGCCTCTCTCTCTCTCCATTTCCTTTCCCAAATATAAAACCGCAGGAACAGAGAAAGCAAACATCTACACAGTAATAAAAGACAAATAAATTAAAAATCTACAATGGGAACCCAAAATGCCATTTTTTAAAATGAACAAAGCAGTTGACTGATATATGGTGACAGAAGCTGTTGACAGCTTTGTCATAATCAGGCCAGTGCCTATAAATATTGTAGAGAATTACGTACTTTGCCAAGTCCAATGGCACCAGCTGCAGAAAGATTTGATGAAATGGAAGCTTGATACCCTCGCATCTCTTGCGTTAAGGGACTTCTGCTAGTTATATTCACAGAATCTGGGAGATTTAACAAAAAGGCATATCATAAAAGGCTTGTTTTTTTGGCACTTATATCTAATGTCTTGTCTAATCTAGTATTCACTGTTGGAATTAGGAATAAACTTAATAAAACATGGTACGGAAAAACATTAGTACGGAATAAAACACGATCGCTTGTGCTGTTATAGGAAAATGTTGAATGCATGTGGAGTTACTCTTACCACCCCTGATTATTTACCAATAACATCATGTCCTGGAGTGTTTTATTTCCCTTATGCCACAGCAATTTTCCAATGTTACAAAAGTGCTAACACTCAAGACTCCTTCCATAAACCTTTCTTCCATAAGTCCATAAGTTCCTTCCATAAATTCTCCTTACAGAAAGCTTCACCATTTCCTAAAAAAACTGCAGATTTTAAATGTTTATTTTTAGCTTTAAATTATGTGGAGCCTCTGTCATACCAGTGGCTAACAGAAATGCTAGCTTATTAGAATGAGATAATTAATATAAACATGTGATATGGATTAAAGTTGGAAATACTGTCAGAGCTGCTGCTATAGAAAAATTATCATATTCTAACCAATCAGATTCTAGAGCAGCACTGTGGTATGATTTTATAGTCAGTGTTAGTATAAAGTGCTCATATAGCACATACTAAAAAAAACCAATTGTATTCCTGATCTATTATATTTTGACATTTTTCTATTTTCTGTAGTCTAATTTTTGAGTCTTCATGGAATAATGGGACTTTGCTCTCTCCACAACTGGACAGAGAAGGCTTTAATCAAAGTAATAGAACAATTATGCTCACTTAAAGTCTATTAAATGGGCTATTGCTAACTAAATTATTATAGACTAAAATGACTGATCTGACAACAGGAGAGCCACTAAGCTTACTAATTGGGAGGAAATCAATTTGCAGGGACAAAAGCTTCCCTTTTAATTTTTAATTGTTTCTTGGGTTAGTTTAGTAACAGTATCCCTTATAGGAAAAAGACTCGATAACAGAAACATGCTGAAAGTAGGAAACAAAAGAGAGGTGTCGTTTTCTTTTGAAGCCGTTGGTTGTCCACATGCATATTTTTGTAAGCCGTCAATAATTATATACAGTATATTATTATTTTCAGAACTAAATCCAAAGTCCAAACCAACCTCTTTTATATAGTGGCTTGTTTCCTACTATCTTTGCTTTCCCCATTTTAGTCTTCCTGTGACCTCCTTCTAATTGAGGGCATTCCAGTATAAACCACATTAATCTCTCCATCTCTACTGTCTCCGTATGTCTTAATCTTTAAATCTTGCTAATCTTTAAATGTCCACCTCTTCTCAGTTTTGCCTCTCCTTCTCCATTTTCTCTCTCATAAACTACAGAAATGCATAGTTTGTTATCACATCATAAAAATCACACATTCCCCTCCCCTCCTCTTTATCCAGCACTAAGCTCACATTGGCATTTTTTTCCTTCTTCCAAATGTTGCTACTGGCAGCCTTTGGAAGTGTGATATTCCAGCCAATTTGCTTGCGGGCTCTGTGTAGCCCTACTGTAAGGTGGCTGGGGTGATGGAGTAACTCAAGGCTATATTTGATGCTTTGTGCACCGAAGCAGCAGCCGTGAAGTTCCCGTGTGTGGTGTGGGACTACGGTAGAGTGATGAATTGCTGTAGGTGAGTGATGCTGAACATTCCTGGGGTGTTTGTCTCCCTGTGTTCTGCTGCTTGCTGCAAGGTGTGATTTATGGAAAGTGGTGCCTCATTTTGGAGTCTTTATTTTCTGACTTGAGTCAAGACATATTAATTGTGAGTCTTCTTAATGTGAGTATTCTCGATATTGTTTGGTCTTACTCTTGTGAATTTTTTTATTTATTTATTTTTAAATATACCATCTGTAGGTTAAGGAGTGGCATTTATGTGATCATTATTAAGTCAATGTCTGTTCTGTTTTATGATAGCTTGACCTAAATATGTAATAGTTAAAAGAAGTGTATACCCATGCACAGTTAGAATTCTAATTGTACTCATTTAAAGCGTTGACAGCTTCTTTGAATAGCCAGGACATGCTGTAAAGGATATGCTGTTGTGGACAGCCCTGTCGCTGGACATCTCTCTCTTTTTTTTGTAACGCAACTTATATCATAGTCATGCTTAAATATATTCTACATTTTCATCTATTTCAATTCAACCATGTACCATATACTGTAAATGCACAGGAGGGAATGCAAGGGTTCATTGAAGTGAAAGTAATTACACTATTGTAATACAGTTTGAAAAATAATGGAACATACAACAGTGCCTATTACTATCATTAAAATGGATTTCCATATTAATTTCTATATTGTTCAGCAAGTAATTCATTGACATTAAGAAAAGAATGGAGAAAGCGAATGCAATAGATTACCATGACTATATATACTATATATATCACGTATCTTAGGACAGACAGAACAAAACTTCACTGGAGTCTGTTCATGTTTTTGTGAATATAGCACATAATATACACTCATTCATTGTAGAACAAGGCTTTCTGATGGGTGCTTTTAGTTACAGCAGTGAATGTGTTCCTTTCACAAGCAGCCACTTCATTTTGTTTTTTTTTTCTCTCAATCCTTTTTCTTTATCTCTCATGGCTGTGTGGTGATCCACAGTGGGATCGAACTGACAGTTGCAGCTGTCGTTGTTTTCATTTGATTTAAACATGCTCAGGATTCTCCATTCTCAAAGTGGAAATAAGATCAGTCATGTACCGAAAGCATTTTTGATCATTTAATTTCTCTTTTGTAGACTCATTTCTTGAAAGATCCTCTTCATGACCAGTTTCTCTATGATCTGTATAGGTATAGCAGCAAAGATATGAACTCAAATCTGGAATGAGTAACACTGCCATTAATCCTCACTTAAAAGGGTGCCAATAGGATCAATCCTAGTGGGGTGGCAGGCTTGAACCCCCATGTTCTCTTTCCACTGCTTTTTCCATTTCCATCTCTCTCTCTCTCTCTCTCTCTCTCTCTCTCTCTCTCTCTCTGTCGAATAGCTGCTGATTAGGTACACTGTCATGGGAATTTGAGGCATCCTAACGCTGCAGGATTTGGCAGGCTACACTAACGGAGTGGTGTGAGTGTTAGACTGTGGCAATCAGAGATGAATCAGCCCTATTTTTTCTCATTAATAAAACATCTGTCATTAAGGCCATAACTGTATATAGAGGACAACAATTACAATAAGGACAATATGACAATATAGTACGATAGAGATTGTTTGGAAACTTTTCAGAAGTGGATCATCCTATGAAGTTGTGCAGGCTCTCCAACCTGCACAAGAAATAAGCTAGGAAGTAGAACACCATGTTCCAAATACCTAGATTCATGCTCCTCATCAAGTTTTTTCATCGCTGAGAAATTTTCACTCCTCTTTTTCATCACTGGTCATGTGGTCATTCATGCCAGGCATAAATGCTGATTTCATTCCCTTGTATGGTGTCCTGTAAGCACAAAACATCTCAACAAACCAAAAACACAACAGCAAATCAGAAAATGCAACAACAAAACCAAAAACACAACAGCAAATTTGGAAAAACAGCTTTAACTTAAAATGGGAAGAGTATGTGCTTAGTGAACATCACATGCTCGAATCTGATTGGACATGGTATGTGACTATAATAATGAAAAAGAATTGCATTTTTTCACTCTGTTATCTTGTTAGGCCCACAAAAATTATTTAATGCCAAGTTACATATGTTATTATCACGAGGTGTAACTCTTCAATTGAATAACTCTTCCTTTAGGTACATTTTCAGCATTTGCATTATAATATTAATGTCCTGCAAAGTTGACAGAATATCTAAAATATCATATAAACATCCTTGATAAAAAAAAATAAAAGCACGAATAATAGCATGAGTAGATTTATTTTGGCTTGTATTTTCTCTTACTCTTGCTGTAAATAAGGACCTACACTATCAGTTGTTTTCCTTTTTTGTTGGAATTAGCTGATGTGTTTTTGGTTTATTAATGTGTTTAGCACTTATGGGCTACATACCCTTTTTTTATAGATGCCTAAATTTTTTTATTATCATTACATTGCATTGATTTTTCAGTCATTGCATGTTGTGCAGTTCCATGTAGTCTCAGCTAAATAAATTTATTGTGAGCTACTTGGTGACTGTCAGCTGAATTATTATGGGGATTTAAAAAGGTGATTTGAGGTCATTCTGTTACATGAATCACTATTAAATTTCAAATAACAGTTTTAAATTTTCAGTGTAAATTTTAAATATATATATAAATATTAAAAGAAATTACTCAAAATAAATGTAAATATTAAATATAAATGTAAATGTAAAGCAAGTCTGTGGGTGCCTTTTTTGGGTGGTGGGGGGGGGTAATGTTTATTTATGATGTTATTTATATTTAACATTTACATTTGCCATTTAGATTTACGTTTTATGTTTATGTTTAACATTTAGAATTTAAATTCATGTTTAAAATTAACACTGAAACTTAATCCTGTTATTTCACATAAATCACTATCTAAAATGTATCACAATGGCTTCAAATGTAAAAAAAAAAAAAAAAAAAAGGGGGATTCAAATTTGAAAGGCACCCCATAAATTGTTATTGATAAAATAAATAGAATATAATAACTGTAACAAGAAGTAGATTAAATAGCCTGATTTAAAAAAATATATATTTGTTCTAAGTTGGATAGAAAGGCTTCCGACATTATGTTGGTAGAATAAACACTATAGTTTAATGGCACAATGGTCTTCATTCAGCAATTATTTTCAGTGATCAGAACTCCATCAATTCACACTAGCTGTTTTCCCCTTAAAAATCTGACCAGCTGTGTGATTTTCTGTCCCTGCAAATCTGTACAGCTCTCCCTCAGGGTGCCCACTATTTTTAAGCAGCCTACTTCCTTTAATAAATGCTTTTTGGTTCATGACGCACTACAAGTTTGTACAAAATCCACATGGCAGCCTATAGAAGCTGAAGTTTCTCTCAAAGGCTCTATATTCAGGATGGGGATTTTTACCATCATCTTTCAAAGAAGGCTTTGTAGTGATTCAGGAGTTGTATTGGGGTTTCACTGGGTATCACTAATTTGACTTAGGTTGTGCAAGCCATTAAACTGATACCCAGTGTGCTGATTTCAGTTTGCCTAGTGCTTGGATGACTTCTAGCAGGACATCTGATAGCTATCCATAATTTTCTCATCACGTTCTTCCTTTGTTGGATATCCCACGTACTGGCCTGCCTGCAAAATTCCGTAGGGAGTTCCTCGCACTCCTCTCACTTTTCTCTCCCTCCTCGCCTGCTTCTCTCCTCCTTTCATTTCTCTCGATCCAACTTCTAGGCAGTCGCAAACACACCTCCCTGCTTGTTCCTCGATGGGTGGCAGTTAATCTGAGATAGAGGGTGAAGACCTGCAGCAAGACCTGAATTCCCCGTGGCGCATACTTTGGAGTGTCTGGATATCTGAGCCTAAATATGGGTGACAGTTGGAAAGTTGACGTGACCGCTGATGTAGCTTTGAGGCTTCGATAACTATATGTTTTCAACATGATGCTGGTTGATACACCTGCCCTAAGACAGATGTGCTTGGACTTTAGAGATCTGCTATATCCGGCTCTTCTCGAGGTGTTTTCTCTCAGGGATTGATGATTTATGGGAATCTACACTATTAATGAGAAGCATGGGGAGGGACAGGAGTTTCTCCAAACACTTTCGGTAAGACGAATCTGTTGAAATAAGTGTTCAGTGCCACTTTAATCTTTATTTTTATTTTTATATGCAGTTGTTGTTAATGATGCATGTTAAAGTTCTTTGGGCATAGACTGCACACATACAGTAAGCACAACAACTTGACATTCTACAGTATGTCTGTTCTTTTTTCTATTCTATACACACTATACTTTTTCTACTGCTATCTCTTATTTTAACTGGATGCATTGTGTTTTCTCTTCTATGATTTGATTTCACGGTGCAGAGATCATAACTGGAGTGACTATGGCAATGATATGCTTACCTGCCAGTAATTAAGGCTAGATAATAGGTTTTAGATGGGAATAAGTAAGCATTGTATGGTAGCCATTGTATGGTAGCCACGATTGAGATTTTTCCTTAATAAGTTTCTCATCTCAGTTGTCATTCACTCCTTTTAGTAGTGTGTCCTTGATCTGCAAACCCCACTTCTTGGTTAATTTTAGTCTTCCTGTGACCTCCTTCTAATTGAGGGCATTCCAGTATAAATGAAAGTTAAACAAGAATAATCTGGGCTCATCTCAGCTCAAGAGCAACTTGGAAAGTTTTAAGTATGTTTGCAATATTGAGATATGCTTTTTGATGTTTAATAGATATTCTGAATTTGGCCTTGCCTACATTTTTTCCACTTATAAATTGACTCATTGACAATAAATAAAATGCACAAAGAGTAGACTTCACACCTATTTTTACAGTCTCAGATCCTGGAATGCGTCACATGGCATTGTGGCACAAGGTTGTCCATTCCAGCATAAGCACAGGTGCCGTGTTCTGGCCCAGATATGCTGCTCTAACTCTACTCAGGATGAGGGCTCATAGCTCTTTGGGAAATGGCCAAGCAAATGGCTACTGGAATGCATGAAGTGTGGAAAGAAGTGTGGAAATCATTGTTAGATGGATGGGACTAAATTCTGAATACAGATATGTTAAAGCCAAACACAGACAGAAACACATGCACCCACTATTCCTACCCTAATGCTATCAAATCTTTCATAATCAGCTATTTTGTTTGCAAATATATGTGCTGCATAATGTGTACTATAACAATTCTAATTTAAAATATTTCAGATGATAGCTTGAGACAGTAACCTTATCTGTTTGATTTGAATATAATACATAAAAGAAATTGGTTTGTTTAGACTGATTTGCAGTTGATTTTAAAAAGCATCAGTGTGCCAGATATTTATAGTTGCATATACACTAGGACTAGGTGGTTTATAATTTTTCTTCCTGTAGGTGGCAGTGAGTTTCAGTGCTTTTCCAAGAATTTTGTCATGTGTCCTGGTAGTGCATGAATAACCGGGCACCAGAACTGCAGCAATTCACAAACACAAACCATAACTCCCATTTCCCTGAATCGAGCACTCTGTTGCCATGGAGACAACCAGCTGGACCATTTGCTATCTAACTTGTGCTCAGTGGATCTCAGCGGGACTCCATGTTAAACTGTTTGATATCCTGCTGTACACACTGGCCTGCTGGGCTGCACAGCTCTTGGAAAGGGGTGAACATGCTTAATAATTGAAAATTTGCTTTTCAGGTTACACAAGCTGAAGATATTTTGGCCTGTCTGTGATGACAAATGTTCTATTTTAGGTTGTTAAAATGTATCTGCCATCTGCCCAAGTACTTTAAAATATATATATATATATATATATTTTTTTATTTCAAGTCCAATGTGTTTGACTTCTTGCATTGTAAGTACAGAAAGCTGTATTGAATAAGTAAGGAATAAACACAACAGATTGTGCTGTTGTAGGAATATTATCAATGACAGTAACTGTTATCACCCCCAGAGTTGATTATTTTCCAATAACATCATGTCCCAAAATAGTCCTCTTATAGCACATCAATTTGCCAACAATTGCATTTTTTTTTATTTAAAAGCACCTGTACTGAACTTTTGCCTCCCTAGTGCCATCTATGTTTGAAACATAAAACTGCAAGTTACTTGCAGAGTTTTTATTATTATGATTATTTTCCTGGGTCCTGATGGTTTGAGTTATTCGTATGGGTTGTGTATTAGCTCCTATACTTGACAATGGAGGTTATAGCTGATACGGTTTTCTTGGAGTAGAGGTGAGTTGTTCTCTCTCATAGCTAGCAGAAAATAAGTGCAATTTACCACACTGACCATAGCAACAAAAACAAACAAACAATTTAGGAACTTGATACCTAGCTGAATTGAGCAAGCAATTGCACTAATGTTAGCTAGCTACCTACTGAGCCACTGCAATGTCTTACTTGTTCAGCAGGAGAAAAAAAAATCTCTGCATCAGTCTTTAGTCCCTTCGGATCATGGAGTTGTTGCAACCTCTCAAAAGACTTGCTGATATTTATTCTTGTTTTGGTGCAGGTTCTGTTGCTTTCCCTTTTTGATTGCAGGTTCTCCACAGCTCAGGGCTTCTTGGTTTTGACAACAACTGATTCTCCAGATGTCAGCGATGTTTGCCGTTTAGAACGATCCAGATTAAAGCAGCCATCTAGACGACAAGTTTAAATTCTAAGCAACTCTTGTAAGGACAAGCTACAAACACTCCAACATCCTCAGCACCCACACACACGACATAGTAGCCAGCTGTTCTTCTTTCGGTTTACCAACGTGACGTAACCACACAAAGGCGTTGTGACATTAAAGGCCAGGCAAATGGTGTGAAACTGACATTTGCCACAAATTTCGAACCGACAGCTCAAATTACAAATAATTATTTTAAGCTTACAGTTGTGAATCGGGGTAAGGCAAGGAGACAGTTTTAAGCGTAGATGTTTTACGTACTTGCTCAATAATTGATTTTTGGTCATTTTTAACCAAAAAAAGTTCGCTACTGCAGCTTTAACTACACATGGTTCCATTTATAATTTAATCTGATGTTGTGGAATGTCCATGAGACAGTTCTGTTAAGACTAACACTATAAACAGTCACTCCCTCACTAGTTTCTCTCTCTCTCTCTCTCTCGCTCTCTTGAACCAGAAAATGCTGATTGACATATAACACAGAAATGATAAAAGTTAATGCTTAACTTGAATCAAAATCTTGGGGTAGCTTTCCACAAGCTTCTCACAATACTTTGCCAGGATTTGTTTTCCCATTCCTCATAAAAGAACTGGTGTAACTCATTCAGGTTTGTGGGCCTCCTTGTTCAGACACTTTTTCAGTTCCGTCCACAAATTCACAAATTCTATGGGATTCAAGTCAGGGCTTTGAGATGGCCATTGCACTACTTTCACTTTGTTGTCTTAAACAAGTAAAATGACCTCTGCTGTGAACAATCGCCAAAAGAAATGTATGATGAAATGAGTGTAGTTGTGAAAAACTGAAATCATTCAGTTTGGCCTGAAACTGTCTTTAAAAAGGTCAACAACACATGTAAGGTATATAATAATCTCCATTCCATTTTTGGCCTAACTATTAACTATTGATGACTAACTTCCTCCTTTAATGATGTTTATCTTTCTGGTTTTTCTTATTTTAAATTATAAAAATCAATACTAGTCTACTCTCACTCTGAAGCCCTGCAAAATGCACTTTGTGGCAGTTCTGATCTCCCAGAATAACCAGAATTTTCTTCCTATAAAGCACAATTTTGTCTCATAACATTTTAATCTTGAGAAATGGCAAGCACCGCCCTACACTTTAATCAGCTTGTGCTATTTCCCAGCTCAATGATTATGTAGACATCCACTCTTTGCTCTATATATGAGATGGAGGTAGAGAGGGATAAATGGAGACACTCCTGAGGGAGTTTTATGAGGGAGAATGAGAGCATGTACAGTTTATTCTTACAATGTAGAATTGCTTTGAACAAGAAGCCCAGTTAGTTTCTTTCTTTAATGGTGTGAGGGCCATTCTGAATGTGTTAATTAAGAATACAGTAGTGTCACCCATGGACTTTGGTGTATGGGTATAGCTCGCTAATTGGCTGCCTGAAGCTATCTTGACATAGGTGAATTTATGTAATTATCTAGCTTCCTGTAGCTTGTATCCAGTTTCCCTTCTCCAGTAGCTCAGTATAGAAGTCATTAAATGCAAATCAGGTTTGAAGCTGTTTATTTAAAAGTGTTTTCTATATCATGGTCCTTCACTTTTGTCCGTTTCCTTTTGCAAATGGTGTGTTTGTAAATTTGGGTGTATTTGTCACATAGACAAAGTGTAAAACAGAGTGTGAATTACTGTAGCCTATAATAATTAAGCTCGCTGTTACTGGCTGTCAAAATGTCTGAGGTGCACCTGCACTACAGTTGAATGGAATCAATCACTCACTTTCAGTAACCACTTTATCCAGAGCCTAACCCATTAGGTTGGAAAGCATCCTGGATGGGTTGGCAGTAGATCACAACCCTGGAGCTGTGAGGCAGCAACATTACCAGCCGTCCCTCAAATGGAATCTTTAAATGCAATTTTCACCCTTTTCAATTTTGAAGGTATTTTAAAATGGTAGAAATGTACTTATTATTGAGATACAATACATGTGTGTGTGTGTGTATATATATATATATATATATATATATATATATATATATATATATATATATATATATATATATAAAACACACACACACACACACATACATACATACATACATACATACATATATATACCAAATAAAGGGGTTTTCGCAGGCCACAACACATCAACAGGAAGGTCATGGTTATACCTATTGTGGTGGTGTTTGTTCCTGTAGGTTTTGTAATTAAATTGTAAAATTTTAAAGGTCCCAAAACCTCTTTTCTTTCAGTGACTTAATTAGTAATTAGGTAGGTGAGATGCTGTATGTTGAGGTTGATAAATGAGAAGCTATACTAACAATCTCACTCTCATCTAAACGTTATTTAGAGTAATGCTGCACCTCTCACTTTTTACTGCCACACACACTGCCATCAGTGTCCATATTGGATGAATGGGGCTATTTGTATCTCCTCCTTGTCAACACTGACACATGTGTCAGTTTTAGTGCATTTAATAAACATCTCCAAGTTCTCTACCTGAATGCTGGAGGGAAAGATTTATCACTTTCATTATGCTGTAAAATTATAGCAGATTTTCTCTGCTGCGCTCTCGCTCACCTCCTCCTCACTCAGCAGGTATGTGTGAACATTTGTCCTGCCTCCACATATTCTCTCTCTCTCTCTCTCTCTCTCTCTCCTTCAGCTGAAATGGCTCTGCACCCCTCTGACTTCAGTGATTTTGACTGTGGTGGAGAGACTTCTGGGGACCCTGTCATTCTTGTTCTGTGCACTTATTCCTGTGTCAACTTCTTCTCTGTCATGTTCATCAGGATCTTCATCCCCAAGAAGCACCGGCAACGTTTTGATGAAGTGGTCTCCCAGAGCCTGATCAGCCGCCTGAGGGGCCGAAGTTTTAGTGAGCACAGGCAGAGCGGACTGCGCCGCAGCCGCAGCGAGGATCACCCTGAGCGGCTGCTGGTATCCACACGGGCCAGCTCAGTGCCACGCACTGCCCATGAGGATGGCATCATCCCCCCCTCTCGTGGCCTTCGCAAAACAACTTCACTCATCGCTGGGCACTCCGGGGCCATTGCCAACCGCAGGTCAGTTATTCATGTTTGACAGTATGTGTGTCTATGAGTGTCTATGAGAGTGTCTCTGTGTGTTGCATATTTTAATAATATTATCCTTTGTATGTTTTGAAAAGAAAGTAATTTGGATTAAACAAAGGGCATTGCAAAGGACATGTTACTTTGTGCTTATAAACCTAGCTTAATAATGTTTGGTTGGCAGAATGACTTGGTTTGGTTGTTATGGTGGTATGGATATGATGCCTTATTAACACTTTTGCTATAAATGTAGGGCTGTGCAAAACTCTTGTTTGACAGGGATTTCACTGTAAAAAATCCATTTTCTCACTTCTTTGTCACTGGGACTTCAGTGCCAAAATGAGTTCAAATGTCAGTTTATGCCAACTAGAAGTCTTCGGATCAATATATAATCAGTATGCTATGCATAAGTTCAGAATATGATAATATAAAAATGTGAAGCAGTAAACCAAATTATAAATTTACCTTTTGGTGAACGGAGTTTTTTTTGTTAGTATAACTGCTAACTTTAACTAACATTAGAAACATTAACTACCAAACTTTATAAAATACGATATGGACTTTTTAAAGATGGAGCCTTCTTCGTACATTATAATCAACATTGATTTGTACTTTCACCTCCGACTATTTCAGATGTTCATACAGAGAACTGCAAAGTACCAAAAGCTCTCACAGTAACACTTGTACATGCTCAATAAATCTTGTCCATATATGAATAATCCTTTAAAATCCTTTTGGTGAAATCCTTTTGATTGCATCAGTCTGAAGTAAATTTTCATTTCTGATATATTAGGGTGCATCAGATAGTAACAGGCAAAACTATTTGCTTTGCCAAGCCTTCATTAGAGATGGAGGAAGGCAAGCTAATGGTTGGATTTCTCCTGGCAGGGTTGTAAAGTTGTGCACATATGACACAAAATACATATATCAGGGGTGGCTCTGAAAAATTGTAGAAAAGATGTTTAATACATTTTAAGTGAAATGATGCCACAAATTTGCAGATCAAGGAAAGAAAGAGACAGGTATTTCAGTTTTCACTGCAACTGTTCAGAGGATCACACTTATCTACTATCAGTGTGATACAGAAATTTCACAGGTGGAATATTACGATGGCCTTCAGGGAAGCTTTGATCTGTCTTCACTTTACTCTCTATATTTTTAAACTTCTCTTCAACCTGTTCACTGGTTCCTTAGGTGGATCTTTATCATGTGTGTCTTTCTGTGTTCCTGCCAACTTTAGGCTTTTATTTCATTAAAGACTTTTATTTCTATGGTCAAGCTTACTGTGACAAAGGTCACAGGAACCTTTGTAGTTCATGAATTATAGAACACATCACTAAGGGGGCTTACACCCTCAATCACTGCTTTCAAGTATATTTTTACTGCTATCATCAAAGCTTTGTGTATTTATTGACCAAAAAAAGAGTCTGGTAAAACTCTGTAAAGTGTTCACTGGTCATTCTCTCTTCTGCTTTTATAGTGAGGTATTATTCACTGGAAGTATACATATTAAGCACATTGCTTTGAATCTGAAATGTTGAGTATATTTGTATATTCTCATATGAACAGGCACAGAATGCAAGTACCAGAGTCAAGATTTGTTCTTGTTTATGGAAACAGCAGGATGTTTTTTGCATGCCAAATTCAAACAGTACATTAAATATGCAAAGTTGTAGTTATACTAAAAAGCTACCATTGGTCACTGCATATGATAAAAAAAATATCATGAATTAATTGATTTAATAACAACAATGACAATAATAATAACAATAAAAACTACAACAACAACAACGATAATAATAATAATAATATAATAATTGTTATTATTATTATTATTATTATAACTAAAATATTCAATAATATGAATAACAGGAACAGTTATTACTATTATTATTATTATTATTATTATTATTATTATTATTATTGTTGATGTTGTTGTTGTTGTTGTTGTTGTTATTGTTATTATTATTATCTTTTTTTTTAACAGAAGCATTATTTAGTATTCTAGTGGTAGCCTAGGGAGTTACTATGGAAACGCAGGGGGGGATTATATAGGGGAAGCTGTGTGTGTGTGTGCATGTGTGAACATTTGTAAGGGTCTCTCTAAATGAATTTTTGATTATTTTGATTACTGATAATGAAAAGCATTATTTTAAAAGCATTTTGAGCTTGTTACCTGAGATTTGTCTTTTCCTGTCTGTTTTTATAGGACAGTGCGGGTTTACAAGGGGAACCAGAGTTTTGGTTTTACCCTACGTGGCCATGCTCCCGTTTGGATTGACTCGGTTATTCCAGGTAAAAAAAACCCTCGTAGATAAACCAATATTTGATTTGTTTTCGTGTTCATTTATATGTATTTTTCTATTTTTCCACGGTCCATTCCCATCAACAGTTTAATTATTGCAAATGCCTGATGTGCTCGATTTCCCCCATACAAGTTACAAAACATTTTGAAGTACTTCTGGAGATTCAGAACAATAGCATGGTTGACTTTTTGTGTGACATGCTGGCATGATGTAGGAGGATAATGAAGGAATTGGTTAATTGTAAGTTGGCATGTTTCTCCCCCCAACTGAGTTTTGTCAAGTAATGAAAACATATAAGATATAAAAATACTAAACATTTCCTCTAAATTATGCAGTGGTCATTGTTGAACTACTTTTCCGTGTTGGAGGGATTGAGTATGATATTAAATATTCATATGGGTTGCAGTAACACAACATGGGATCCTCTGCTCAGTGTCATCAAAGCTATTGAATTCCCACTACACTCCAATTGATACAGATTATATAGATTGGAATGTGGCTTGCTAAGATCTTTTCTTAAATCATGTGGCCAAATAGGCTTCATAGCTTGAAGCAATATTAAAAGTATTAGAGGATGACGTGGAATCTGTAACCTAGCAAACTATCTCACTAACTAGCTAAATTCAGGGATAAACAAAATCCTGGTTGTTGTCATATATTTTGACCAGTTTAGCTACTGTTTAAAAAATTGCTAAGAATAAAACAACATAACTTGAATCACTGCCACTGAAGTCTTGCTTGTGTCTAATGTTCTGTGAGAAATGTGGACTACTGTATTAGTATTTAACTCAGCTGCTAGCTGTTTGGATAGGCAAAAGGAAATGGATGCCTTTTTTAATTTGCATATTCATTTATAGCCATACATACTGACATTTTTGTGAGGTAAAAGTTGAAAGATATTGCTAGATCCTTTTAGTGTTTTTAAAGTCAATAAAATGAATTATTTTGATGTTTAACACCTACACCTTGCTGTAATGCATTATATGATTTTTATGGTTATACCGTTAATATTTTCTAAAACTAGTGGATTGCTACAAGAAAGCACGCAGTTCGATATTTTGTACTAATCAGATAATTGGCAACTTGCAAAACAATTACTCAGTTGCACTGTGATGTGGCATGTTAATGTTACAGTCTGTTTTTTTGTTAGCAAATGCACCAGCAGCCAAACGATGACATGAGAAACATGGTGGAATCATACTCTAAAATGATACCTGTATGCGTATGTTTGTGCCCGTTTTTGTGTGA
Organism: Ameiurus melas; assembly: GCA_012411365.1. Lineage (NCBI taxonomy): Eukaryota > Metazoa > Chordata > Actinopteri > Siluriformes > Ictaluridae > Ameiurus > Ameiurus melas. Next base: position 29,376,431 of record CM022753.1, on the reverse strand, counting down.
GAATGCAGGCACAGTTTTACAATTCAGTCTATTAACCATTCCTGGTGGCCGTAATCTTGGTGCATGTGTGTCTGTTGTATGTGAGCACAGAACAAATTCTGAAGAAGACACTGTGCCATATCATTATGGCTCCATACTTTTCCCTACATTAATCAAAGCAATTCAGTATTTTCCTTTCAGCATACAGAGTAAAACTCATGTTGGGCTGAGGTTTTTAGTACAATAAACTGGAGTTTGTGGGAAGAGCTGGGTGTTCATTAAACCTCATCTTAGTTTGTATTGAGCCTTAATGCCCATGCTCGTTAAATTAATATCTGTATGTGATCAGGCATCTGTCTGATTTTCAGGTAGTCCAGCTGAGAAAGCAGGCCTCAAACCTGGAGATCGTATCCTGTTTCTCAATGGCCTTGACATGAGGTATTTGATCATTGTAATTATACTGGCTTTATTACAACCCCTGGCAAAAATTATGGAAGCACCACACTTAGAGGCTGTTCACCTGGCTATTATACTTTGTAGCAAGTAAACAAAGCATAGATATGACACAAAACTATTTTTGTTAATTAGCGAAACATACCTGAAACAAGTTAAATGAAATTATTTTAATTAATGGCCTCTTTAATTAATTATCCTGTTCTTGATCTGGAAAAAAATATGGAATCAATTTGTAATTTGCATTTCTAAAACAAATATCAGCCCAACTCTAAAAGTGTAAGTTAGTATGCAGTTAAAAGAGAGTTCTTACAGACCTTAACCTTAAACTTTTTGAAAGGAAACATGGGCCCAACAAAAGAGTTGTCAATTGAAACAATGTAAAGGATTATAAAACCCCTTCACGAAGGAAATCCAACAGGTAGAATGGCAAAAGATGTTGGTTGTTCCCAGTCTGCTGTGTCTAAAATTTGGTGCAAGTATAAACAAAATTGGAAGGTTATAATAGGAAAACATAACTGTTGACCAAGGAAGACGTCAAAGCGTCAGGGTAGAAAACAATATGCCTTGAAAAAGAAAATGTACAACAAAAGAAATGGAAAAACAAAAGAGCAGAAACAGGAGTCAATGTTTGTGACAGAACTGTAGGAAATCTGAATGAAATGGATTTATGTATAGAAAAGCCAAATGAAAACCAGCACTAACGCCTAAACAGAAGAAAACAAGGTGACAGTGGGCTAAAGAGAAGCAATCATGGAGTGTGGATGAATGGATGAAAGTGATATTCAGTGATGAATCCCAAATCTGCACTGGCAAAGAAGATGATGCTGGAACTTTTGTCCGGTGCTGTTCTAATGAAACATGTAAAGATGACTGTATGGAAAAAACACTAAATTTCCCCACTTACTTATGATCTGGGGTTGCACTTCACGTCAAGGATCAGAGGAGACTTCAACAGTCAATGCATAGGTATACACTGAAATTTTGGACACTTTTCTTGTTCCATCAATAGAAATAGGTTTAGTGGTGATTAAATACTTTTTTCCTCAACATTGAGTGATTCCATTATTATTTCCTCTACATGATCTGGGAAAAAATGCCATTAATTAAAGCAGTTTAAATTAATTAGTTTGTTTCACCAAGCCAGAATGTTCAACTATTAGACAAAAAATCCAGGTGAGCATCCTCTGTGTGTGGTGATTCCATAATTTTTGCCAGAGGTTGTATTACAAGACAAGTTCTTCAGGCAACCATGCATGTAAAAGTTTTTATTACTTGTCATGTAATGTATGTTGACTCATGTCCATGTTATGATTCTAAACTGGAGTTTTAGGAATTACTAATCTTAGTCTGTGTAATCTTAAAACTTTTGCCTAACTACTGCTAAGCACAGTCAAAATTATTACTGGAGGATGAAGGAGGTATAAAATTTGGGAAATAATTCAGCAAACATATATGTTATTTTAGGAACTGCGCCCATGAGAAAGTGGTGGCAATGCTGCAAGGCAGTGGAGCCATGCCTTCGCTAGTGGTAGAGGATGGCCCTCCGGCCTTCATTCTGGCCGAGCCTGAGACCATGGAGGCATCTCCACGCTCACGTTCTCCTGTGCTTAGCTCCCTACAGTGGGTGGCTGAAATTCTGCCACCCAGCATCCGCGTGCAAGGCCGCACTTTCAGTCAACAGCTGGAGCACCTTCTCACCTTGCAAGAGAGGTACACCATCTGCAAGTCCCTCGAGGCCTTCTTCCAGCACAGGTGAGTGGAGTGCTTCTCAGTTCTCCATGCAATAACCTGTTGGTACACAATTGTAAAAGGAGACATCCTGTGTTCCTGATGAGTTCCAGAAGTTAACTGATCTGGTTTGGGTTTCTAGATTTTTAGGGGAAGCTGGAGTCCACTATTTGCAATTAGATTAAAATAAACATTGTTTCTTGTTTCGACAATGGCTTAATCTTTGTGTTCATAGACTATGATTGCGGTAATATCAAAAAAAAGGGCTGTTATTGCCTCTAAGTATCATTCATTGTGACTTTGTACTTGAAAATGTGAGCTTTTTTTTGCTTTTGCTTTGTAGGAATGTGGATACTCTGATCGTGGATGTGTTTCCAATCCTGGATACTCCAGCTAAGCAGGTGATCTGGCAGTTTATCTACCAGCTGCTGACCTACGAGGAGCAAGAACATTGTCAAAGCAAGATCTCACGCTTCCTTGGTTATAAAGTCACATGTGAGTAGTGTATATGTACATGGGAGTGTTCACAATCATACAGTATGCATTGTTTGTAATGTATGTGTGTTGTGTATTATAATTAAGTGCCTGTGGCAGAGCCAGAGCCACCAGCTCCAGAGCCCCACCGGCGTAGTAGTTCTATGAAGGTGACAGGCACCACCTACCGGAGCAGTGTGAGAGGCCGTAGTTCAGATGATCTGGTCATTGGCACTCACCTGGGAATGGGTAAAACACTAAGCTCTCATAATATGCACTCATTCTACGAAATCAAACCGTGTAAATGCTATCTTCTTGTTCATTTTCATCATTTTTCAAACTGTTTATATTTTATTTATTTTCACCATGTTGCTCATATAACTTTAGATACTAGATACAGTTAGATACTACTGATAGAATTAAATTGAATTTCAATGAACTTGACTTTTTGAAAATGTCAGGTTATATACGTTTGAGTGTTGCTTGTCTTTATCAGGGATCCGCACTGAGCCTGTTGAATTGGCTTCTATGAGACTGGCTCCTGGTGAAAGACAGTCTGGAGATGGGACCTCTCTACCAGAGACACCCAACAACCTCACTAATGTGAGCAAAGAAATAGCAGTCTGTAGTTGATTAAAATTTAATAAATGAAAAATGATCCAGTGGCTTATTACCCACGTTCAAAATAAAAATTACATGGGTGTAGAATAGATATTAGACATTACCCTTTTTGAATGTCTAGTGTTGTGTAGCTTTCTAATATTTTGCATTGATTATAATACAGTTGCATTTGAATTTATCTGAAACTCCTTGTCATTCTATAGCTATCTGCTGTGTATGCTGAGCTAGAGAATGTGCATGTAGGCAAGAGGTCTAAATCCCTGAAGAGCCGCCCTCCTCCTGCCCCTGAAACAGTGATTGACATCTACCCTCACTCATCTAGCCAGTCTGTCAGAGCTAAATCTTCCTCTCCTTCTGTACGGGCTAGTTCAGGTACACAAAATTCAGCCCAAGAAACCCATTGGCGTTCTAGACAACCAGAATTATTATTAGTTGAAGCAATGGATGAATGCTTCAAAAATGATTCGAATTTCCATCACTTCGCAGGCAGTCGTAAGGCAACATCAGTGCAGCCTCCCCCTCCTCCTCCCCCACCTCCCCAACCTATATGGACTGAGTCCTTGCCCAGTCCCCAGGGCCCGTCCTATCCCCATGAGCTTCCATCCCAGGGGAGTGCAGAGTCCAACCCCTACATTAGCCTGGACAGCCCGTCATTATCACCCCCGTCCCCACCTGACTATCCGCCAAGTCCCCCAGACTACTTACCCAGTCCTCCTATCCGGAAGAAGCGCTACACGTTTTCCCGTCCCCCCCGCAGTGCTGACACAGACCTGTTTATGGAGGCCCTCACGGAGCAGTTGGGTCAGCAGCTATCTGTTGATGACTTTTTGTCTCCAGAAAATGACTATGAGGAGGTATGTGATGATCTGAGGGAAGTATAGCACTCAGTCAGTAATTGTTTTACATTATGGTTGCTATGGTTGTTATTGTTGTTACATTATTGAATGGTTAAATTTACACCAACACAGTTAAATTAGATTCAGTTAAGCTATGTAGGAGTTTATTTAACACAGGTAATTTTTACAGTGCAAAGTGGATAGTGGAAGAAACTTAAAGCTGTGTGCCAATGTGTTTGATGTTAACCCCAGGATGTGGTCCAGATGACCCTCCAAGATGAGGAGGATGAGGAAATAGAGGATGAAGATGAGGAGGAAGATGAAGGCCCTTATATCCCTCCTGAGCTCAGCAGTGCCAGTGAGATGCATAGTAGCAGTGAGGATGCAAGTTCTCTCACCTATTCATCCAGCTCTGAGCACATTCCACCTCCACCTCTCACCCCACCTCCCCCACCTCCAGTTCAATTTAATGATCCACCACCTCCTACCAACTTCACCTCTGATCAAGGAGCCCGACAATTAACTTTCCGCCGTCACCCAGGACCTCCACCTCCACCTCCTCCTAGGGCCAATCCTCCTGCAAAGCGACAGTCTATTAACAAGGTGCTTCCTACTCGGGAGGAATTGATGGCCCACCAGGTTCTCCAGGAAGCCCAGTCTCTACCAGTCCAGCCGACAACTGTACACTCCCAACACCCCCTACAGCAGATGCACCAGTCCCTGCCCCCATTGCCTTCTCCAGACCTATCTCCGTCTGCCATCCATAGCCATATGATGTACCAAATGCATCACCAAACTCAACAAAGTCAACAAGATCAACAGGTTTATCAAATTCATCAGAGTCATGAGGCTCAACTCAGCCATCAACTTCATCAGGCTCAACAGAGCCATCAAATGCATCACAGCCACCAGACTCCTAATACCCATCAGACTCAACTCTCTAGCTCCATGGACAGGCTTGACAAAATTGACAGAATGGAACTGTCTGATAGACATATTTATGAGGTTTACCAGCCTGAACCAATGCACCCTGGTCGTCAGACTCCACTTAGTCATCATCAAAGCCATCAAGCTCAGCTATCCAGCTCCATGGATAGGCTGGATAGATTGGAGAGGATGGAACACTTAGAACTGATGGAACGTTTAGAACGGATGGAACGTTTAGAAAGACTGGAATGGATGGAAATGTCCGAGAGAGCTGAAAGGAGAGCTGAAATGCATCAGGCCCATGTGTCTCAAACGAACTCCCAGTCTATTCGCCAGACTCAACAGACTCCCCAACCTCAGTCATCTTATCCCAGTCAACACCAAATCCACCAGATCCATCAAGTCTATCCACAAACCCAACCTTCTTCACTTACCCACCAACCTCATCATGTTCATCAGATCGAGCACATCCATCAGACCCAGCTTGTGCCCTCTGCTCCTCAGTACCATGTCATCCAACAGCCCCACCAACCTCACCAGTCCCAGATCCTCTCCACCTTCCAGCCTCTGCCTCAACATCAGACAATATCACAACAGCAAACACAACAGCAGCAGCAGCAACAGCAGCAGCAGCCACAGCAACACCAACATCAATCTCATCCAGTCCACCCTTCAACCCAAGCCAGACAGAGTCCTCATCCTATTCAGCACCAACGACATCAGCATCACCACGAAGCTCAATCTCAATCACATGCTCAACCTCAGCCCCAGTCTCAGATCCACCACCAAGAGGCATCTACCATGGAGCCTCCTCCACCTCCACCTTTGCCCCCTCCTTGTGTTCCCCCTCCTCTGCCGCGTGCTTCACCACAAAAATCAGACTCCAGTCACATGAATGTGAAGAGGCTACGTTGGGAACAAGTTGAGAACTCTGAAGGAACGATCTGGGGACAGGTAAGTTGTTGAATCAGTTTTTATTATGTCTGAAGCTTCAGCCATAATTCATTTTTACCCAGCCTACCCAAGTGGCATTACCTATATTCTATGTTTTGCATTAAGTAACATCAAATGGGCACCTTTTGGGAAATAGTGAACTTTTTTGAGACACCTGTATTCATGTAACATGAATAACACTGGCAAAAAACCTCTAATGAAGTCTACCATGATTAAATGAAATTAGACCAGTTAGAACTAAATTCCACTATGGGCTTGAATGTGTTAGCAGAGGTATGTTTTCTTTACTGCAGTTGGGAGAAGACTCTGATTATGACAAGCTCAGTGACATGGTGAAATATTTGGACTTGGAATTGCATTTTGGTACACAGAAGAATCTGAGTAAGTAAAGTGTGTGTGTGCGCGCGTGTGTGTGTGTATTACATTATATGTACTGTCTGAGTGAAAGAATTAAGCTGCCATAACACATAAACAAGAGCTTACTAGATTGAAAGCAATTACTATTGCTGCTTTAGACTACTTGTAATTACCAACCTCCAACCAATAAAACCCAAAGAATACACCCTCACATTGCACTGTGTGAGTGGCCATGTTGATTTGACGTCAGTCCAAAAATGGGAAGGAAATGGTAGTTGAGAGGACTGTCCCAAGATAACAAGTTGAAATTGCAAGCTGAGGGGGCATTTTTGGTGGCTTTTACTGGTTGTTGGCAGGGAATTGCAAGTTGCAACTAGAGATGCACCAGGGTATCGGCCAATAATCTGTATCGGCTGGTAAAGGCAATTTTTCACACCATCAGCTGATAGTTTAAAAGATTGGGGTTGATAATAACCTGTCAATCAGCATTTCTATCAGAGTTGTGGAATTAATTATTATTAATTTAAAAGAAGGTATAAAAGGCAGAATCAGTAGCGGTTGAGAAATTTAGTATCGGTGCATCTCTAGTTGCAACTTCACCGCAAATGCAGCATGTCTTCTTTCCCTGTGACTTCAACACAACATGCCGGCGCACAGCATTAGAAATACATAAAGTATCACTTTTTAGCTTTAAATGAGTTATGCTGTATATAATGCAGGTATTCGCTTTTAAATGAATCAACATACAGACATATTCTCTTGATAAATGTAAACCATTGACCATATAGTTAACTGTTTGAGGAGGAAAATATGGCATCACTTATCCTAGATAGCTGGCTATTTTGTTGCTAACAAAAGATGAGGTATCCATGTTTTTTTTTCCACTTCCTTTGGTGAATGTGCTGGGATTGGAAATTACATAATTCCAAATGGCAAATTATCACTTCCCACAAGGTGAGTCAAACACAGCATAATGCCCTCAATGGAAGACACATTAGCTACATAGTGCATCTTAATGCCGCTTTGAAATCCTATGGTTTTTGTAACTATGGATCAGTTACATCTTGGTGAAGATGTTTTTTATCCTGATTTTATTTTCTTATTATTAAGTCAGAAATTAGAGTGTTTCAGATCTTTTTTGTTGTCTTTTTTCATACATCATTTTAGGAGTAACCAATTGATATTTTCAATTTAGAAGTAATGTTTAGGTTTTCAACTTTTGGGCACACCACTCATCTAACTGTGTGTCAGTCTACCAATGCATCTATGCATTCAATAACCGTCCACCCATCTGTCTATCTCCACCCACCTTTATTTCACATGGAGAATACACTCTCATTCTTTGATTTTGTGTCAGTCTCTATTCCAGAACCTGCACCTCAGCCTGAGACATTCAAAAAGAAAGATGTGATTGAGATTCTTTCCCATAAGAAAGCCTACAATGCATGTAAGTAGAAAAGGAAAAGCTAAAATTGTCCTTTTTATGGCAGATATCCTGTCAGTTCTCAATCATGTTTGAGCGGTCTTTTAAGCTCTGCTGGTCTGTCTGCTGTTCTTTGTAAGGCATCTTTTACCTTGCACTAAGGTGTAGATTTCTGTATTTCTGTCTTAGACTTTGTTGTTCTATGCTGTGACAAACTCGCTGTTCCACCCTCCATTTAGCCATCCTGATTGCCCATCTGAAGCTGTCTCCAGGTGAGCTGCGTCAGGTGCTAATGACGATGGTGACCGATCGCCTGGAGGCAGCACACATCAAGCAGTTGTTATTGTATGCGCCAGATGATGACGAGGTCAAACGATACGAGCAATACACTGACAACCCTAACAAGCTCAGTGAGCCAGATCAGTTTGTCTTACAGGTAATAATGCAAATAAATACATCTAAAACCTCAGATGGCTATTCTTTGTGGGAGAAAAACTGTTATACATGTATCAGTATCTTAGGGTAGTGATAAAGTTATGCATATGTGTTTGTGTGCGTTTATCTCCAGATGCTCTCTGTGCCTGAGTATAAGACCCGTCTGAAGAGTCTGCATTTTAAAAGCTCGCTGCAGGAGAAAACCGAGGAGATGAGAGCAGGATACGAATGCATCTACAAGGCCTCACTGGAGCTTAAAAACAGCAAAAAACTAGCAAAGATTCTGGAGGTACATCTTTTAATTTAGTCAACACTAGTGAGAACCGCAAAATATCAATTTTCCAAACCACAATTTTCACGTTTCTGGTTGAAAACTGGTTGACAAATCTTCACATCAGAAATCATTATCAAAGCATATAGATTTATACTGTGATATCACTGTTAAATCATTATCATGGCATATAGATTTATACTGTGATATCACTGTTAAATCATTATCATGGCATATAGATTTATACTGTGATATCACTGTGAAATCATTATCATGGCATATAGATTTATACTGTGATATCATTATCAAGGCATATAGATTTATACTGTGATATCACTGTGAAATCATTATCATGGCATATAGATTTATACTGTGATATCATTATCAAGGCATATAGATTTATACTGTGATATCACTGTTAAATCATTATCAAGGCATATAGTTTTATACTGTGATATCACTGTGAAATCATTATCATAACATATAGTTTTATCCTGTGAAATCACTGTGATATCATTATCATAACATGTAGTTTTATACTGTGATATCACTGTGAAATCATTATCATAAAATATAGTTTTATCCTGTGATACAGTGTTGCTGTGTTTTTTCGTCACTCTGATTCTATTGTCTTTCCCTTTGTCGTTTTTCAGTTTGTCCTTGCAATGGGGAATTACTTAAACAATGGTCAGCCCAAGGGAAGTAAGACCACTGGCTTTAAGATCAATTTCCTCACAGAAGTAAGTGTAAAAGTAAAAGTAAGTGGCTTTCATAGCTGGGTATAGTTTTTGATAGTCTTTACAATGATTTTAGGCAGCTTTGGGTAACAAGCTTGTTTTTGGAATTAAAGATTTAGTGACGCAGTCTGAGAACTGAAATTCACAGTGAAGTAGCTCAATATTGCTGCTTGATGTTTTACTGTGTTAAGTCTTTTCCTGTACCTCAAACACATGTGGATATATCCCTTTTTTGTAGCTTGGTACCACCAAAACTGTAGATGGAAAATCCACTTTTCTGCATATCCTGGCTAAATCATTGTGCCAACATTTTCCTGAGGTACTGGACTTTGCCAAAGAACTCACGACTGTACCACTGGCAGCCAAAGGTAAGCAACAAATCTCAGACATGATTGTAGTCTAGTTTCCACAACCTTTAAGAAGTTTGGGTAATTCCTGAATTTAAAATATAGTACCAAACTATATGTTAAACTATTGTGGAACTATATTCCAAAACATTTGTAAATATATTTATATTTTTACAAATATATAAATATATTTGTAAATATATTAAAGGAGTTCTGACAGTTCTAGCAGATCTAGAGACCCACTGCCTTGCAAATATTCATGTTTTCCTTGTTTTTTGAGTTGTATTAATTTTAAATTCAATATAAACTTTTAATTTTAATCTGATAACTAAATATTATACCACAGAGGCTTGCATGGTGGACACTCCACATTAACAGATTAAAAACATAATTTTAAAGTTAAAATTATTTAACTTTTCTATGAGGAGAATTTCTTTGACATTTTTGGAAGGAGTATCCAGTGTCAGCACTTTGTAACAGTCAGAGGCAAAGGACTATGCACTGGTACAGAATCACTCCTGCTCTTGCGTGCAATATTGCTTGTGTGAAATCAGAAATGACATTCTAGTGTACTACCTAGATTCTACAATCCAGTTAAATCAAACCATATCATTCCTATGAACCATAATTGTTTCTATTAAAACTCAATTTTTATACTGATGTTGCAAGAAAGTAGAACATTTAGACTTTATGATGCAAAAATGATGCCGAAGAGGACTTGTTTTCTTCTTTTTTTTTTGTTTGACTGTAGTGAATCAGAGGAACATCACCTCAGATATGAACGATCTGTACACCACCATCCAAGACATCCGCTCAGCCTGCCAAAAGATGCCAGCCACAGCTGAGGACCGCTTTGCTGTTGTTATGAGTGTATCCTTCCAATCCCTGTAAGAGGAACACTTAAGGGAATCCAAATGGCTGTCATATATACAGCAGCTGTCATGCTGTGTGGGTGTATGGGAAAATTGGGGAAACACATTTTTCCTGACCTCAGAACCTGACTGTTTTTGACGTTTCCATATGAGCTACTGGCAGGAGAAAGAACAACAATGCACTTTGATTGTAATCTGTTTGGGCAACAATTACTTATCAGTTATGAGTAGGTGAATTTACATTTACATTACTGGTATTTTGTTTTGAGAGAGATATTAACTGTTTGGTAATGAATGGAATAAGTTTAGTTCAAGAGTTGGAATCCCCTGGTGATGGCTACTAATTCTGCTTACTAATTAAGAACACTCACTTATTTTTGTATTTTGTTTCCTGTATAAATGTCCCTCAGCTTGTAATTCACACTGCTATACATAACTATATAATAGAATATTATATACGGGCGGTTGTGGCGCAGTTGGTAGAGCGGGTTGTCCACTAATCGTAGGGTTGGCGGTTCGATTCCCGGCCTGGGTGACTCCACATGCCGAAGTGTCCATGGGCAAGACACTGAACCCCAAGTTGCTCCCGATGGCAAGCTAGCACCTTGCATGGTGTGTGAGTGTGTGTGTGAATGGATGAATCTTTGGGTGAATAAGGAAATCTGCTCCAGCTTAGTCATTTCAAAGAAACAAAAGCCTTTGCCAAACTGACAAGAAGAGGGGAATCCAACATACTAGATGTAAAGGGATGTAAAATCTTATGTTACAATCACACTTGTATGGTTTGAAATGCTCTTAATAATGGAATTGAATATGCTCTTGACACAATGTGTGACGATGCATCTGGTTTGATTGGCCATAACACACAACCGCTCAAAGTTGGAATTGCATGGAAATATGGCCAAACTTCATGAATCCAGTAATGAACATGTCATCTATCACATCAAAATCACATGGTCTTACTGTAGATTTGAGGCTATTCTTAAATTTGCTATCATTCTGCTTTTTTTCCCTCTTATCATGGAGTTGAGTATCCACAACACTCACTCAAGTTAGAGGTGTACATTACAGTAAGGCTAGCATTAGCCACCCTTTGTTGAACTAACATAATAGAGACTACAGAGCAGCTGTAGAAGATTTTGTAGATTTTGTATTTGTCCATGTATTTTTGTTTATTTGGTATATTATGATGAAAAATGGTTATTATTATATTTGACCATTGTTTTCCCAACAGTGTCAGAAATGCATAATGATCCTCTGTATTTGATGAATATTTGTCATCGGGTGCTAGAGTGTATAGGTTGAAGAAAAAAATGGGTGTGTATTACCTTAACTGTGTTGTGTGTGTAGGGTTTTCTGGAGAACAGCCACCCTGCTGTTCAGTCTCTGGAGTCTCTTCAGCAGAGAGCTATGGAGGAATTCTGTAAGGTGGCCTCCTTCTTTGGCGAGGACGGCAAGGTCACCACCACCGAGGCTTTCTTTGGCATCTTTGCTGAATTCACTTCAAAGTTTGATGTGAGTTCGCTAGCCTGTACAGAATTTTTCATTCGTAGTGAAGTTTTGTCCATGTCCAAATTTTGTGGGATGTCGGTACCATAAGGGCTGGTTTGCAAATTTCATAAAATTCTGATCTCCTGGGATTGTCACACACAACAGTCTCTAGAGTTTACACACAAACAAAACCCCTGAAAACGTTGAGTGAGCGACAGTTCACTGGGTGGAAACGCCTTGTTGGTAAGAAAGGTCAGAGGAAAATGGTTAGATTGGTTTGAGCTGCCACGAAGGATGCAGTAATTCAAATACTCACTCTTTACAACTGTGGTGAAAAGAAAAGTATTTCAGCATGCACAAAACATCAAATCTTGAGGTTGATGGGTTACAACAGCAGAAGACCACATTGGGTTCCACTCCTGTCAGTCAAGAACAGGACTCTGATGATAATGATAATGATAACTCTAATGATAATGAGTTTTTATTGATCGCATATACATATGCACTGTGAAATTCTTTTCTTTTCATGCATACCCCAGCCATGATACAGCGCGCCTGGCGCATCATGAGCACAGGCACTTCAAAACTGAACAGTTGAAGATTAGAAAACAAAATCACCTGGTCTTGTTCGAGTCTTCAACATTCCAGTTTGTGCCCATGATAGCCTCAGAATCTTGTTCTTGGTTGACAGGAGTGGAACCTGTTGTGTTCTTCTGCTGTTGTAGCACATCCACCTCAAGGTTTGATGTATTATATACTCTGCGATGCTTTTATGCTTTTCTGTTTTATAGAGAGCCCTAATGGAGAATCAGGCCAGCGAGAATCCTCCACGCAGTCCACGCAGTCCTCGCATGGCGTCTCCCCTAGCATGGTGACGGGACACAAAAGCACACAGAAATGCACATACTGTATACACATTTGTAAGAAGTACACACAAACCTATACACATTGTACATGCACTAAAAGACTTTGTTTCAACATACTAACAAATACAGACATACCTGGGTAAACATAAGCTACATATGCTGTACATAAGTATATAAGCTCTTATAGGGACTTCACTTCACACATTTTTTAGCTACATAGGCTACATTGAGTTTTTGGAACATGTTCAAACTAAATGAAAAAAAAAAAAACAACCTAAACACGTCTTAAGTAGCATTATTCAGAGTGACTTTTAATGTACATAAACGTAAATATGGTACTGAATCAGCTGTGGAATGTGAACAGAACTGTGAATGAAATTGTACACAAATGAAATACCTGGTGTAGTTTTGGATATAAATGTGCTTACATATTAATCCATGAGGGCTTTGTTTATCAGATTACCATTGATTCTTCTACCGTAGAATGTATTTACATAGACCTTGGACACTTTGGATATAACATAATATATTTCTTATAGAGATATATGACTGATTTATGGATGTTCTAATTAATGTTTTAACTAATAAAGTGATTCCTTATATAGTAGGGTGCAATACCACACGCAATATATGAAATAAACAGATATTTTAAGAGTTATTGTAAGAGTTTCTATAGGTAGTTTTTATTGTAATATGACAGATCAGATGTAATTATGAGAGAATTAGGTAAGTTGTCTTCTTTATTCTTTTTTTGTGGTCATCCATAATGAATGTAAGCATATGCAGGCTTTCCTTTTTTGTATTTGGTATTTGCTTTATCATATGCTGAATGTAAAATAGAACAGAAGTTATTTGTTTATTTGTTTGTTTGTCTGTTTTTTTATGAGAAAAGTAACAGGAAATGTATCTTCATCATTTTTCTTTATTTTTATTTCAGTTTTTTCATTTGTGATTGTTAATGTGTAATATACGTTGTGTATTCCATCAATGGATTTTATGTTCTTTATTTTCTTTCATGTGCTTGGAATTATTATTATTATTGTTTGTGTATATTATGAGTTTCTTATCAGTTTACAGACAATTTTAATAGGCCTGGGAGATTGCAATAAATACAAAAGGTAATATGATGAACATGAATAATGAAATTGATCAACACTTGTGATATATTTATTTGAAAAAAACATATTTGTTTCTCAAAGGGAAAAGTTTTCATTTTTAGTAATTATTTTATGAATTATATTATTATTATTATTATTATTATTATTATTATTATTATTATTATTATATAAAAAAAAAAAAAAAAAAAAAAAAAAAAAATATTACGTATATATATAGCAGAATTTTTCATTGGGTTTCTAAATTCAGGCCTTGTAGACATGTTTGAACTGAGAATTTTCCTGAATAAGGTGCATTGTTGTCTAATAGCTGCGCTGCAATACTGACAATTTTCAATGTCTGTATTTTTAAATTGGATTAGTTGTCAGAACATCAGTTCCAATCTTTAAGTCCATGTCTTGTCACCCTACTGTTTAATTGCTAGTTCAACATCATTCTGATGCCTTTTTGGTAATAAAACCTCCTTACATTTTAACCAGCGTGTGTAGTCTTATATAAGGAGTGAAAGGAATCTGGAGTTTGATCCCTTGGTCATAGTGGAAGATTCTAGACACTGGTGAAAATATTACAAACAGCTGAATGGTGAGAGATTCGGACTGTAGTGCTATGAAGCTGTAGCTCCATAATCCGAAAGGAAAACGCGTACTCGGTGAGTGAATCTCTTCCTCTCCCTTCACTGCTTTTATGAAGGCCAGATGGTGTTGTTCATGACTTTTTCACACCTGACAAATGGGTGTGGGAGTGGTCTTTTATTGGTTGACATGATTCATCGTGAAATCTCTCTACACAAACTGCACTCTATTTTATTGCAATGACGTGTCATTGAAGGGGTGGTTAAAGGGCAGTTTGTGATAACTGACTGACAATATTGAAGATTTTGGACCTAGATGGTTTTTCTTGGTTGAATTCATCTTATATTATAAAAAATGAATACTTGTTCCTATGATGTTTATTCTAATTTGCATTAAAAAGCATCCTGTTTCATTTCAGGTGATTCTTGATGTTCAACTTTTAAATTATGTTAATAATGATAATAATAATATAATCGTGGATTGAGTGCTGTGAACATTGAGAATCACAATGCTTGCATGTGTATATGCAGAGAGAACATGGGATAATTGTCTTATATTTTGCTGTTTAACTGTAGTGGGAAATACACTTTGACCTCATGGCTAGTTCTGTGATCCCCAATGTCTCCCCTACACCCACGGAAGGGGTCTCAAACCAACCAAACACACTCTCTGCAGCTGATATAGCAGTGCTTGTTGTGTATTTCATATTGATCCTGGCAGTAGGACTATGGGTAGGTTTATTTAAAAGCACATTCATATATTAATGCAATGGAGACAATTGTGTGTGTCCTTTAAGGTGTTCTCATTATATATTTCATTATTTTCATTTCTTAAGGATCATGTTCATATGACTGTGACATCCGTCCATCATGATAAATGACATAAACCTATATGCAACTTTATAATGGATTATTCCAATACATGTCAACTATCTTAAACAACACTTAAGCCCATTTTAATGGCAAGTGATATATTTTTTTGCTCAAGTAAGGTTGTATTATGTTAGATTGTCATGACAGAGTCAGGAGATGATAAAACATACAGCAGCTTGCCAGGTGGCATTAACTGGAAACTTGAAAAAAAACAACTGAGCACTTTGCAGTCTTTTGAACTCTATATTCGGAAACATCGATATGAATCCCTGCTGTATGACACTGTTACATAATGTAGGCTTTGACAGTGATGATTCATTAAATAAAAAAAGGTTTAATGATTAATTAAATAAAAAGTTTCATAACAGTTTGAGTTGAAGTCCTCATATGATTTTTTGAAATATTTAAGACAAATGTCATGACGCCATAACAGAGTTATGTACATTATGTAAAATGAGTTTATTATAGTATATTAACACCATAATGAAACTAGATTAAATTTGGTTATGATGTTTGGCATGTCATGTCATCACCATTATGTAACATATGGGTCTTAAGTGGTCCAATAATTGCAAAGTTGGCTACTCAACCGTTTTTAGTTTTCCGGTTTTGAGTAATTATCTCTTATGCATTGGCATTGCAAAATTACCAGGTTTTTGTTGTTGCTGTTGTTGTTGTTTTTTAACTTGGTTTAACTAGAACGACCATCTTTGTGTGATGGCACACAAAAATGTATGTTATTCAGCTGTTTATGGAGATCTCAATGTCTCGGCTAGGATGGCCCTAGTATTGAACATGTCAACATTTTTTTTTCAGTAAATATATTTCCAGTTATTCACATGAAATTTTCACCTATAAAGAATACACAACAATGAAGTCCATAAATTAAGTTATGTTCAATAAAGTGGAATGAAACAGGTAAAACGTGTTGAACACGCTACCAAAAAGCAATTCTCCAAGGCAAGGCAAGGCAAGGAACCAGATGAAATCTATAAGTAGTAAGAAATTAATTATTCCATCCATCTGTGCAAATTAATATCAGCTGGGTTAGTAAATTGATGGTCTATAAAAAAACAAAAACACTTTCCGTTACCAAAATGTCACACAAGAAAAACATCTCATGATGGGTAAAAGCAAAGAGCTCTTCCAAGACCTTAGGAACCTTATTGTTGTGAAACATACAATCCAAAGCATACAGCAAAGGAAACTCTCAATTGGCTTCAGAGAAAAAAAAATCAAGGCTTTAGAATGGCCCAGTCAATCACCTGACTTGAATCCAATTGAACAAGATTTAAAGACAATGTGTTCAGAAGAATGGGTCAAAATCATACCTGAATACTGCGGCCCATAAATTTCTTCATACAGCAAGTGTCTTGAAGCTGTCATTTCAAATAAAAGTATTAAATAAGTTTCAGTTACTGTGTTCAATACTTTTTCCTGTGTCATTCCTCTTAATTACACATAACTTTAATGTTTGGATTTCTTTATATTTGTGGATTTCTTGAGTTAACACCAAAGTCTGGTGAAAATTTCATGTGAATAACCTCATTAGAAATATATTTACTGAAAACCATGTTCAATACTTATTTCCCGCACTGTACATATATAAACATTTAGCACATTCTTTTTCCTTAGATGCTCAAGATTGGTCACAGTTCCACGTTTAAGGTCAGTTTATAATGGGAAGGGTTTGAGTCTCACTCTTAATTTTTTTAGGGGGTACTTTGGTAAGTAGTAGTGTACATGCAGAATATTTCAGGTTTGAGACATTTTTATGGTGGTGAGAAAGTGCAAGTTTTTTTTTTCTTTTTTTCTTTTTAATTGCCTCATTTTTGGGTTGAAAATCTGTGGTGGGCGACCAGATGAAAACCTGAAATTTTCACTGAAATAAATCCAAATTTTAACCAAGCTAACCTCTCCCAAAACAATATTTGAATGTGATTGATATGTAATAAATTACCTCTTTTGTAAACATATTGAGTGTAGCCCACTTCATGCATAAATTTTGTGCTTTTCACAACATATCAGTGGACAGATTTCCAACCCAAAAATGAGGCAATTAAAAAAATATATATATATATATATATAGTAGCATTCTGCTGTAAAAATATAAAAAATGTGAGTTTGAGATTAGAGGTAAACTCTGCAGGACAGTTGCCCTCGTGGGCCAGATTTGAACCAGCCTGTTTTATCATGTTGGTACAGGTAACAGATTTTATTCAAAATATGGAAGCACCGTGTTCAGGTGGGTGTTGAAATGAACAATAAACAATGTTATAAACAAAGCTGTGGTGTTGTTTCTCCTGTGATAAGGCAGTAATTGAATACAGCTCAGAAGTCACTTACTGTTTTTATCACAGGTATTGAGGTTTCCATGACACATACTGTAGATGGCTGTCATATTTAAACCAAATAAAATTAAAATAAAATAAATGCATAAACTGGTGGTTTTGCAATGTCATTACAAAGCGGTAATTACTCAAACAAAATTAGGAAAATTAAAAACAGCCGAGCAACCTGCATTGGAGCACTTGAGATTAAATGACCCATACCAGAAATCCACTGAGCTTCAATGTTATTTATGACATTGATGTAAAGTGTAATTACAACCTTTTAATCAACAGAACTACACAATTTGACTCTATGGCAGCATCAAAACCAATGAATGTTTTTGGTCTTTATGACAGATGACATTTACTGGAATAAGCCTTTATAAATGATTATACTGTATATATGTAGGGTTATTCAACATTCTGGCATATTGCACAGCAACGTATCAAACTCGAATGCTCTGTACAATACATTCTGCACCAACATATTTTAACCAAGCTAACCTCTACCAAAACAATATTTGAATGTAATTGATATGTAATAAATGACCTCTTTTGTAAACATATTGAGTGTAGCCCACTTCATGCATAAAGTTTGCACTTTTCACAACATATCAGTGGACTTATTGGGCTTATAAACTTTCTCTTCTCTGCACACATGTTCAGACGTGTGGAAACACAAAACACAACATATTTTCCAAATGCAGAAAATCTCTGTATTCTCAATAGGCTAAAGAATTTACAGAAGAAATTAAGCTTATTTCATGAACCTGGCAAGTCTAATGATATGTCATGGGTGGTAAAAGAGGTAAAATTATTTATTACATATTGATCTTATACAAATAGTGTAGTGGTAGAGGTGAAAATACATTGGTGCACAATGTAGCATACATAGCATTTGAGTGAAAGTTTGAGCAACGTATGTTGGTGCCAGAATGTTGATATTAAATGTGTAGAAGTTGCTGCAGATAAGTTGCATGCAAACGTTTCTTCTGTGAGCCTGGTTGTTTAAGTAGTGTTACCCATTTTCTAATAATGCCTAAAAGATTCATTTTTGGTGTAGAGAAGGCTGTGTATTTCATGGCAATACTACAGCTATTGAAAATTACATTTGTAATCTAATGCTTTGCTGATTTCAAGTCTATGTGGAAAACCAAGAGAAGCACAGTGAGTGGATATTTCCTAGCAGGCAAAAGCATGACCTGGTGGCCGGTGAGTTCTCACAATGAACATAATATCTGTACACAGTATGAGATTTAGAGATTTCTCTGGAAGAAGGTAAATGAGTTAGTAGTGATCCTTTGGTGTTTTTGCAGGTGGGCGCATCTCTGTTTGCTAGTAATGTGGGCAGCGGTCACTTCATTGGTCTGGCTGGTTCAGCAGCTGCAAGTGGCATTGGCCCCACTGCATATGAGTGGAATGTAATGCTCTAATAGCCACATATCTTCATACAGACACAGTATCCTTTCTGTAAAAGATGTAAGATATTGTAAGATATTCAACAAATGTTGGTATCATTAGACTCTTTCTTCATTTTTTCTGTTAGGGTATGCTGGTGGTTCTGCTCCTAGCCTGGCTCTTCCTGCCCATCTACATAGCTTCTGGGGTGAGGGGATGTATACATAGCAATACGTCATTATTTACGTTTAATAAACATTACACTGTACACAGTTTTTTTTTATGTTATTGTAGGTGACAACTATGCCGGAATATCTTCAGAAGAGATTTGGAGGCAAAAGGATACAGATATTTATTGCTATTTTATCATTATTTATTTACATCTTCACAAAAATATCGGTAAGTGCTTAGCATTGTGCCTTGCTACACTTTTGAAAAATCATTATTCAGTATAAATGATTTATTACTGCATGTAGCCCATTTTTATTCTAAACATTTGATTCAGAATGATTCAGGAAACTGCAAATTGCCATTGTTTACTGGAATGTATGTGTAGCATTATATACATGTAAATAAAACCAGCAGACAGCAAGCACAATATTCCCAAGTGAGAAAACAGCCTCTGGTCTAACATTATGCAGGGCTTCTGAATAATGAATGAGATGAACTTTGCGATGTTGTTTAACAGTGCAGTAAGTACATACTTGGATGTAGTGGTTACAAAGTGACCTATTAGAAGCTTGTAATGTAAGAAGCTTGTAATGATTTGTTTACTTCTTGACCCCACCTCCTATCCATGCCCATGTACACAAAGCCGCGCCTCCCAGATTCCGACCTGCTGAGGATTGTTTTTTTCGCATTAGTTTGGTGGCTGGAAGCTAACTTTCCATCATGTCATTCATCTTGCACAGTTATAACAAAGCTATAAACACACAAAACACTAACACCCCAAGTAACATATTGATTTGTTGGTGCAGCCATTGATCCAAACAGTTTACCAGTTTCTAATATTGATATAATATATAAGAGAAATGAATCAGTGTCCAGCTTTATAGTTTTCATGGTCAGCAGGTTTCTCCAGTTTGGAAAAGCAGCCCCCATATTTACTCCTGTTTTATTTCATTCTACATTTTACACCTATTGCAGCATATTGCATTTTTATCCATCATTATTAGTACCTGGCAATACTGCTGTTTAGGGTTTTCCCCCCAGAATTCTGTGATGTTTGCGTTTCTGCTAATGCAAATTGTATGGAACAATTGCACAATTTAGGTTAATGTAGTACTAAATTAGAGCCATTGAATCATAATAGCTTTATTTAGGTTTGAATAGACCCATAAACGCATTAAAATATATGTAACAGTCCTCCTAAATTTACACTGTGGATGGTGCAACCCAGTCTCACAGAGAACAAATGTTTGCATGCAGTTTATCTGATTATCAAAGGGCACAATCACACCCGCACTCACATACTCATTTACACAATACACACAATTTAGAGATGCCAATCAGCTCTATATGAGGTAACTGGAGTACCCAGGGGAAACCCCCGAAGCACTGGTAGAACATGCAAGCTCTGTGGACACAGGACAATGACAGGAATTGAATCACCAACCCTTGAATTAGTAATGACAACATATTAAGTAATATCTTCAGGATAATGTCAAACTAACTATAATAAAATACTGCTATTTCAGTAAATGAAGAATGAAGAAATAAGAATGGGCCCCGGCATGGGCCAGCATTGTCTTGGGTGGACATTAGACCGTAGAGCATTGTTTCAACAGAAGTGTTTCTCAGATTTTCCACAATAGTTGCAATAGAAAGAACAATAAAAAATATTAACCAGTGCACCTATATTTAAAAAAGAGAATCCATGTTCAAACTGTATGAATGGCATGTGTGCAGGTGGATATGTATGCTGGCGCTGTGTTCATTCAGCAGGCTCTGGGCTGGAATATTTACCTTGCTGTCATTCTTCTCCTCGTTATTACTGCTCTCTATACAGTAGCAGGTGAGTTTGTGGGTTTCTGATTAGTGCACCAGTACAGATACTGATCTCCAGATATTAAGCTTAATCAAACACACAACAGTCTCAGGAAGACACATATGACTTGTTTTATTATAATGATTATGACAATGGCTGCGGTGCACTCATATTTTGAAGAATGCCTTTTTAGGTGGTTTAGCAGCCGTTATCTACACTGATGCAGCTCAGACTGGCATCATGCTGATCGGGGCCCTGACACTTATGGGTTTCAGTATGTAGTTTCCTTTTCATCTATCCGCCAGCTATTTGATCTATGTTTGATTTCTGGACATTTGATGGACAAATAAACTACTGTATTAAACAAAACCCTACTCTATAAAAACAAAAAAACTACTGTAGCTAGAACATTCTGCTCCTTTAACTACTGTTTCTTTTTTTTTTTTGCTGTCACTCTTGCTTATGGGAAGGTTTTGTGGAGGTTGGGGGCTGGCAGGCCATTTTTGATGGCTACAGCAATGCCATTCCCTCCGTTAGAGTCCCAAACACCACCTGCGGGATCCCTCGCGAGGACGCATTCCATATTTTCCGGGATCCTGTGACCTCTGACCTTCCCTGGCCAGGGGTGCTCCTTGGAATGACGGTCCCCTCCATATGGTACTGGTGTTCGGATCAGGTGAGGGAAGTAAATAAGTCATGCAAATAGTGTGTTTCTTGTTAATCCTTGAGGTTGGATTATTTTTTAGGAGCAGATGTTCGTTATTGATCAGGTATTACACATGAATTTTATTACATTGATTTGTCCAAAGCAAGCCAAATATACACCGTTTAAATGAGAAAATGAGCAGTACCATAAAGTAGCGGTCATTAAATGGTGGTCTGTGATCCGAATGTAGAACCAGCAAAGTTTACTTGGATTGAACTGTAGATGTGAAAAATTCTCACAGAACTGGTGTGTATATGAAATATAATCCCTGCAGGCCAGCGACTCCAGTTATTTAAACATTAACCATTCCGGCTTCTGTAGCAGATCCTCTGCTCTGACTTGTTATTGGCAATCACAATAATTTATATCGATCAGCCATAACATTACAACCACTGACAAATAAAATTAATAACATTGACTATCTTGTTACAGTGGTGCCTGTCAAGGGGTGAGATATATTAGGCAGCAAGTGAACTGTCAGTTCTTGAAGTTGATGTGCTGGAAGCATGAAAAATGGACAAGCGTAAGAATCTGAGTGACTTTGAAAAGGGCCAAGTTGTGATGGCTAGAGGACTAGGTCAGAGCATCTCCAAAACAGCAGGTCTTGAGGGGTGTTTCCGGGAATGCAGTGGTTAGTACCTACCAAAAATGGTTCAAGGAAGGAAAATGGTGAACCAGTGACAGGGTCATGGGCATGCAAGTCTAATTGATGTGCTTGGGGAGCAAAGGTTAGCTCGTCTGGTCCAATCACACAGAAGAGCCACTGTAGCACAAATTGCTGAAAAAGTTAATGCTGGCTATGATAGAAAGGGGGTGCACATTCGCCTCACACCTCCAGGGTTGGGGGTTTTATTCCCAGCGTGGCCGTGTGTGTGCGGAGTTTGCATGTTCTCCCCTTGCTGTGGGGGTTTCCTCCGGGTACTGCGGTTTCCTCCCCCAGTCCAAAGACATGCATGGTAGGCTGATTGGCGTGTCTAAAGTGTCTGTAGTGTATGAATGGGTGTGTGAGTGTGTATGTGACTATGCCCTGCGATGGACTGGCACCCTGTCCAGGGTGTACCCCGCCTTGTGCCCGATGATTCCTGGGATAGACTCCAGGTTTCCCGCGACCCTGAAGAAGGAGTTAGCGGTAGGAGATGGATGGATGGATGGATGGATGGATGGATGGATGGATGAATGGATGGTTTTAATGGTATGGCTCATTGGTGTATGTAAATTATTTAGCTAAAGGCAGCTCACCCAGAAAGGAAACCATTTCAACAGAATTTCATATATGCAGTATGTTTATTTCATTTATCCACTTTGATCTGATAATTGATCTGCTGACATTGCTTTATTGAAAAAAAGTTGACAATAGAAACAATTGGTCAGATAAGTATGCGTTTATTCTCTGCTTCAAGTATAAAAAAGGTGTCTCAGCTGTTCAGGGCCGTTGTTGCTAGTCAGACGTGTTAACATAAAGAAATACAATGAAACAAAACTATTTTAACTTAATATCTTATTTAGAACTTAGTCACCAATGGTTAATCATTGTACTTTGTAGACGGAAAAGTCTATGTAGCTAGACTTGAAAGTTTAGTTACCCCTGAAATATATTTGCTCCTTCCTTTAGGTTTCAATTAATGCCTCATTTATGACATTACAGTTTAATATGGTATATATTATATATATATATATATATATATATATATATATGTATATATATTCCAAAAAAGACTAATTGTGAGATTGATTAGAGTGCTGATTGAGTGCCTTTCTTTGTTTTGTGCTGTACAGTTTTTAATCTATGAATTTATAATCTCATAGATCATGAAAAAAGAATTTCTTACAATTCTTTCATGGCTTTTTCAAAAACAAATTGAAGAGTTCCCTTCTCGTCTTACATGTGTGTGCAGGTTATAGTTCAGCGCTCGCTGTCTGCTAAGAACCTGTTGCATGCTAAAGGAGGCTCTTTGCTGGCTTCCTACCTTAAGGTCCTGCCCTTCTTCATGATGGTGCTGCCAGGCATGATCAGCCGAATCCTCTATCCAGGTCCTCATGCTAAAAGACATGCCTTTAGAGCCCATTTATAAAAACCCTTTTTATTTTCTTTCATTAAAAAAGCAAGACAGTTCTGAGTGTTCATGCATGTATTTTGGTCCTTATTTGGTGTGGTTGTCTAGATGAGGTTGGCTGTGCAGACCCTAAAGTGTGTGAGCAGGTTTGTGGGAATTCTGTGGGCTGCTCTGACATCGCCTACGCCAAACTGGTCATGGAACTCCTTCCTTCAGGTCTTTTACCCTTCTTTGGTTTTGAATAATCCTCCGTGTTGAGTTTCTTGCCATCAGGATGGTTGACAGACACATGAATGTGTTTTCCGTAGGTCTGCGAGGTCTGATGATGGCCGTAATGCTAGCTGCTCTCATGTCTTCCCTGACCTCCATTTTTAACAGCTCCAGCACTCTGTTCACCTTGGACTTGTGGAGATATTTCCGGCGTGCTGCTTCAGAATGGGAACTCATGATCGTAGGCAGGTAGGACATGGCTTAAAATTTTTTTTTTAATTGTGAGGAAAAAGGGGGGACACTTCATTCTTTCAGGTCATTTTGGTGATGATTTCCAGGCCAGACAAATATAAAGTGCTTTATCCTGGTCAGGGTCACGTTGGATCCAGAACCTAATCCAGAAATATTGGATGTGCTGGGAATACATTCAGGATGGAAAAGCAGTCCATTGCAAGCGACCATGCTCAGACACACACACACACACACACACACACACACACACACACACTCACTCATTTATACCTAAGGACAATTCAACCAATCCACCTTCTGGCATGGACTCAGGGAGACACTATGGTGCAGAGCCACTGCAAGTCAGTATAAAGTGGCTTCTGAAGATGAATGAATGGAAATTTACCTAAACTTCCCCGAGTGTTATTTAACAAACTTGCTGGACGACTGTTTCTATTCCTGCTTATGAAGGAGTTTTGAGGGATTTATTTACTTATTTTTTAACTTACGCTTCCATCATGTACTCTCACTCGGTTCAGTGAAATAGTATGCTAAAGTGGATGCATACAGATCTTTTGTGTGTATGTGTGTGTTCAGAGTGTTTGTCCTGGTCTTGGTGGTAGTGTCTGTGCTATGGATCCCCCTGGTTCAGGCCAGTCAAGGTGGCCAGCTCTTCATCTACCTCCAGTCTATCAGCACCTACCTGCAGCCACCTGTCTCTGTTGTATTCATGGCAGGCTGCTTCTGGAGAAGGACAAGCGAGAAGGTATCGTATGTGTGTGCACACGATCATTCATTTTTATTGTGCTATAATAGTCCTAATGAAGTAAAAACCCTGCAACAGGAAAAAGAAAAGAATGCACTTTATCTAGGCCGTGTCTCAAAAAGAACTACACTGACCATGACTATATCAGTAAGGCAGTCTATGAAGCCTATATTCATAAATTATTAAGACTCTGCAGCTAATTCTTTCTCAGTTGGCAGTGATTCCTTGTAAACATTTTTATAAACCCTAATAATGCCTCATAGACCATTATTTATGTGCTATAAAAATTCCCTGATAGCTCATAATAATCATGTTGCAATGCAGGTGTCACTATTCATTATAATGTCGCGTGGTGTGATTACGGGTGTATAGTTATAAAGAAACTGTGATATTTATTAACGACTTGTAAAAAAAAAAAAGAAGCATTAACATGTTAAAATGGCAAAGTGAGCACTTGAAGTGAAGTGAATTTGATAAATTATAACTCACTATAAGTAGAAAGATGTTCGTTTTATTTTCATAATGTTGTAAGGAAAATACACTTCCAGATTAATTACAAAACACGGACACACTGACATTTGAAAAGGTATCTCAGAATATTAAATAACCACTCTTTACTACTGTGGTGAGCCGAAAAGCATTTCAACTGTACATTGGGCACGGACTGATAAAAATTAGACTTGGATAAAGATTACCTGGTCTTTTTCCAATCTTCAGCGGTCCAGCTAAGGTGAACATTATATGGATAGTTCAAATGATTTGTGAAAATGGGCCTCATTTCTTAGCTTGTATATAGCCTTGTTATGACGGTATAACTATATCTACGGTATAATGACAATCTACATCAAACGTTGTAGTCACAATCTGGTAGTTTAGGTCCACCACAGTTTGCAGCAGCATTGATAATAAAGAAGGGATGATGAATGGAAAAAGCAAATGAACAAGTTGGAGTTTTAAGACACTCCAGCCTCGTTCTTTCTTTCTATCTTCTCGGACACAATGACTATATGCACGTAAGTCTATATAGAACAAAACAGGACTGAGAACATGTGCAGTAGTTTTCATTAATCTGTTGCATGTTTGTCTTTTACACCGTGTATGATTTAGGGGGCATTCTGGGGTTTGGTGCTGGGGCTGCTTGTTGGGATTACGAGGATGATTCTGGATTTCATCTACCCTGAACCACAGTGCTACGAGACAGACACCAGACCTGACGTGATCAAATCCGTTCACTATCTGTATTTCTCGATCATCGTCTCGCTGCTCACACTTACTGTGGTGGTGTGTGTCAGCCTGGCCACAGAGAAACCCACAGAAAAACAGGTCAAGAACAAGCAGCAATACTGTTAATAAGACCGTTAAAGGGGCACGTTGTAAAGTGTTTTTAAACCAATAACCAGATGATTGCACAGTGATAATGAAGAAAAGCAGTGACGCATGAAACTGATGTTAACGTGTACTGTATGTCACAGATAAGTCGGCTGACGTGGTTCACAAGGTTTGATCCTGTGAAGAGCAGTGAGGAAAATAAAGAAGCTGGAACGCTTACTATTGATAATGGCTTACAGCATGACCAGGAGAAGAGTCCGGGAAATGTGGCCGAGCACACAAATGGTGTGTTTTCCTTTATTGAAAGTTACTCATTTTAGGTCATCTTAAACCTTGCTTTAGTAACAAGTCAGCACTAATGACTGTTCATCCAGTAGGGGGCATCAGAAAGTCACAAATTAAATTGAATCTTTTTGCCTTCTCAGGAAGTAGATTAAAGTTTAGTTCAGGTCCAGGTGCCTCTTAATTTTCAAATCAAAATGCAGAGTGAAAATATACTGAGGTGCTGATACGGTTAAAAATCATGGATCACAAAGACTTGAAACTATTTAACTGTATCAAGAATTTGCTTCCATAGTGGCGTAAAAACAAAAACCAAATCTCTCATCAGACTCCAGTACACGCCATGCTGAGACACACTCTAAGCTGAAGTCCACTCTGCTCTGGCTGTGTGGGATGGATCAGGATTCAGAAGGAAAACAGCCCTCTCCACCACCACCTGAGGCTGTCGTGTGCTCCCTCGAGGAAGAGCCCTGTCTGAGGCATGTGGTAAATGCCAACCTCATTGTCTGCATGTCAGTGGCAGTGTTTCTGTTTGCCTTCTGGGCATGACTTAATATCTCAAGGTTAGGGACACTAGTCATTCTTGAAAGGTTGGTCAACATTTTGTTTTTTTAAGTTATCAGGTAATTAATCATGTAAAAATTTAAACATCTTCAACTCAATGCACATGGACAGAAGCAGGGTGTGTAGAAGATGGAGCAAATGGTTACACCTATTTTATTTATACAGAATAACAAGATATTTTTACAAGCCTCGTACACCGAGATGCAGGAAATTCTTTCCTTTATTTTCGAACTGATTCTGTTCATTACACTTTTTGTTTTGTTAAAGAAATACATTTACTATTTACTAGCCAATAAATACTTTGAAATAAACCAACACAGCTCAGAGTCCATTTTGAACAGAATTTTATTTTTCTTATTGCCTGGTATTTTATTAGGTAATTGTAGGTCATTCAACTTGCTGTATAGGAAATACAGCAGTAATCAGTACAACACACTGGAGTATCATTGCTCTGAGAGATGTGCAGAACCAACTCAGCTGCAGAAAAGGTGCACAGTATAAAAGAAACAAAAAACCATTTAACAAAAAATACAAATCAACATTTACAAGCCTTTAAATCATTTAAAAGTAGCCTGTTGCAAAAAAATAAAATAAAAAATAAAGATCTGTCAGAAATTAAATGGATGTACGACTTGCTTTTCTTAGTTGCTATTTCCTGAGTGTAACTGAACTATCAACTATTCACCCCCATTTTTTGTTCGACTGTCTTATACTGATTCTTATAGCAAAAATAACCAAAATTACAAGCAAAACAGCCAAAAATTAAAAAAAGCAACTAGATCTAATCAAAATAGATATTTTCAGGCTTTTTTGGGGAATTTAATATTTGGTCCTTTTCAGAAGACATCAATGTCATTGTAGCATTTCCCCCTTAAAACATCTAAACAATTTTACCCGAACAGCATACTCAAGAGAAAAATAGCTTTCTGGACTTGTTGTACTTACATTTCAGGTCACTTATTAATGTGAAAAACAGTGCATATGGATGGGCCGAATGACTGTTGAAACACCATGTAAATATCTACTTATTTAGGTTTTATTGCTGTACCATTTGGTCCATTTGATCAAACCCTGTGCTACTTCACAATTTCACTCATTTACTTTAAAATATTGATACAGTGATTGTCTCATTTGAAGAAAAAAAAAAGAAAGAAGGTCTAAACTGCAATCAATATTGCACCACAGGAATAAAAGTTCTCAAAAATCAATATTTTAATATTTAACCATACAATTTTTTTTTACCATATGTATGCTTTTTAAAATCAAGTTTTTCACTATTATACATTTCTTATAAAAAGGTCTTTGGTCTCTTCGAGAATCGCTCCATTATCTCTCAGCTACTCAAAATGAAATCCTGCACTCTCAGTAACCAAGTTTAAAATAAAGAAGGCTGACAGGAATAAGACAGTATGATAACATACATAACAAGGCAGCCCACACAGAACTGGGTGTGTGACTGTGTGTGAATGAGAACTTCATTTACATAAAGCTTGGTTTGCTTTGTCTTTGCTGTTCCCTTGCAATTATGTGCAGTAAAACACTCTTGAAGGCACAAGTAATAATATGCATGTATGTAGTCTACAATACAAAACAACACAAAAATACACATATGTGAAGTTAAAGCCTAAGCAACTGGAATCATTCTGGCACGAGAGAGAGAGGGTACAGTTTATGTGATAACAGTACAGCGCATGTTTATCGCTTACCTCAAGCTTTGTCAGTAATGTTGAAAAATTAACTGCATTTAAAAAGTTCCATCGGTGCCTAGAAGACCCTGGAGTGCCAGGATTGTCTACAAAGCATCACTCTGCCTCAAAACAGCATTAGCGGGAGTGATTGGCTGCATGAGGAGGAGGAGGAGGGGTTTCATCTCCTCCTCAAAAGATGGTACTTTCTGATTGGGTCTCAGCATCAGGGGGCGTAGTCACAGGCTGTTCCACAGCTATATGCGGGACAAAGAGCTGCCCGGACCCCTTCAATGTCACATCTGTGCAATCAGAACAGTCAAATCTCAAACAGTATCCGATTGGCATTTACTTACTTACTACTAACTGCTTAGATGTTTAGAAAAATAAGCTAGTAAACATTTAACACACCACGAATTTGTCATTTTGCTAGATGCATTTAATTCTTAAATTCAAAATCAATGAGAAATCAATAAATGGAGGCTATTTATTAACTCGAATTGTAGCATGTTTAGACATTATCCGTGGTGCGGTGGCCTCGTATCCTCCTTTATTCCATAATGTACTCCTAAGAGAATGTAAGGAAGCAGCATACAGACCAGGGGTCTCATTTATCAAAGTGTGCACAGAACAAGCTCAAATTTTGTGCACGCAAACCACCAGTATGCAGTAGAAAATGAAAATCTACCACAGGCACGTACATAATGAAATGTCCCTAAATTGCCATATATGGTAAACAACTTTCCCTTTAAAAGGGTGATTTTATGGATACGTGTGCATTCGATCGACCCATTTGGTAAACCAGCGATGGCATGAGAAATCCCTCATTGTATGTTGTATTTTTTGCTGCAGTATTTGGAAATGTGTTGTAGTGTGAGTGATATGAATACACGTAAGCCATGTCATTAATTGTGATCATGGTTGGTTGGGGGGTGGAGCACAGTTGTTAGTACGTGTGTGTCACACCTCCGGGGTTTGGGGTTCGAATCCCGCCTCTGCTGTGTGCACAGAGCTTGCCTATTCTCCCTGTGCTTCAGGGGTTTCCTCCAGGCACCCTGGTTTCCTCCCCCAGGCCAAAGGCTGATTGGTATTTCCAAATTATCCGTAATGTTTGAATGTATGTGTGATTGCGCCCTGCGATGGGTTGGCACTAGGCTTGCTGCGATAGCTGGTGTTCCCGGTGTTGGGGCCGCACACCAATTACATCACTTGCACACTGTGGCACCACCCCCACCGTTGTTTCGCCTTTTTATAGTAATAAAAATAATTTAGTTCAGAATGGACACTACAATTAAAAACTGAACATCTGCTCAATTTAGCATGACCTGAATAAGTCAGAGTCGCAGCACAGATCAGATTTATCACGTGACGTGAGTGAAGCGAGCTGACTGACAAGACAATGGTGGAAGATTCGGTTTCAAAAGTTATGTTTAATATAAGTGAGTTCGTCATTGTATTGTTTTGTTTTTCATTAAGAATAATAATGAACCCACTCAGCAATTGCCGCCCCCCAATTACTACTAATTTGAAAGCAAAAGTGAAATGAGTACGCTCGGGTATTCACAAGAGGGGGAAAACTAAACACACGCACCCCACCCCTGCTCCCCCGGTGATACCAGTATTACCGGTGTTGTCACACGTCAATTAACTGGTGGAAAAATTCACATCCACAGTCACATCTCTAGTTGGCACCCCACCCAGGGTGTCCCCCACCTTGTGCCCAGAGTTCCCTGGTATAGGCTCCAGGTGTAAGACAAGCGGCATGGAAAATGGATGGATGGATGGCTGGGAAATGTCAGAACCATCTCTAATTTCAGTGAAATGTGCCCTTGACAAAAAAACTCAGAAGAAAGGATTTGAGTGTGCACAGGGCTGCTATTGCTGTACTTAGTTGGCCTCTCAGAAAGTGGAGCGAATTATTGGCAGAGATTAACTAAAATTGCACTGTCCAAATGAATGTGACTGATGAGCCACTCATCACTCAACAAAAACATTCCTGCTATACTAATGCCTGCACAAATCTACATGTGCTAAATCTTCAAGTAAGGCAATACATCTTGATTTTGCATTACATTTTATACAGTGTCACATGTCTGCAATTTGTTTTGAGCACTGCAGTCAGCAGTTAATCTAGCCAGTTATCCTGACAATAAGTGTGATGGGAGCTTTCATAATCATGTGATTCTACCACTAGGGGTTTCTGCATAAGCACAGTCAGGGAAGTTATAAGTATATGCACATCCTCACACACAAGACGAGCTTGATAAATCACATACTTTGAATAGAAACGTGTTTGCACAATTGATAAATAAGACCCCAAGGCAGTTTTAAAAGACTTTTAAAAGACTTTGCTATGAGTTTGAGACAAGCGTTGTTGCACATGCAGGTTAGCTATTAGTCGTTGTTGTTTTTTTTGGATAAGCAGTGTTAGTATGCAAAAGACAATAAGGCATTCAGCAATAGTGCTAAGTATTAGTTTTGGCATCCTTACCATAGCCTGCCATTCAACTCTTAGTTCACAGGCAGGAGGTCACACATCTGTAACAATTTAACAATGCCACATCATGCTCAGGACACCCAATTAATTCATCAATTACTCATGAATTACTTGTCAAGCAAGACATTCTGATGGCATTGGATAATCAGAAAAAGTAATTAAAGCCAGCGCTGTATGACTCACAGAATGGTCATGATAAATTGATTGAAAAAGATTTCCCCCATTTCACTTTATGAGAGGTGGAAAGATGGAGTGATAAGCCTGTAGAAGTGGCCTGAGGGGTGCAGCTGTAGATCGCAGTGCTCGTGCTCATGCAGATGGATAGCGAAGGAGCCGTGTGATGAAACCGCAGAACGGGGTGCTGTTCAAACCAGAGCGGAGGGGGAAGGGCATGGCTGGCAACTGCTGAACCTTCCATTACCACGGAACAGCTTTGATTCCTGAAGCGCATGCTTTTTTGCGGTCCCAAACTCTTTTTATTTTATTTTTTTTACTCAAACTGACATACTGCACATACCATGTGTCCATTATTCAGGAACTGCTCAGACTTAGGCTTAAAGATGCATATATTAGTTGACAGTGTGATATAATTCACTCATATTAACACCTGCACACTTTAGAATGGATGTGCCCTGGACAAAGAATCTCACAGTAACCACCCAAACAAGATGAGTGATTAAATGAGATTAATGTTCCACCCATGCTAGAAAATTCTCCAGTGTTTGGTTTATCACTGCTCATAGCAATCCATATGTTTCCTGTAGCAGTAGCCAAATCAGATAAACTGTCTTTCATTAATGTCATGTATGCTTTTAGAACTGGTTGCAGTACTGCACACCAGCTATCAAACTGATCAATAAAGAGAAGGGCTAAAAAAAAAAATCAAGCAGTCAGACCTCAGCTGTGAGAAATTTGCATTTGAGCAATCTTGGGAGAGTGTTTTGTTTTTCGTGACTGTTAAAACTCTCTGGCTTTGCATTTTCTTTCATGTAAGCCTATTGTGATTTTACCACAAAACTAACATGTAATTCAGCACTTGAACATGTACCTTTGTCTGAAACAGCATGGCGTAATAGAACCATTTGCAACCAAAATTTTTTTTTTTTTTGTATAGAGACATTTTATGAAATGGGAGTAATATAACCAGTGGATGGGCAATGATGTAAGAGTAAGGTGAAAAATTATCAAAAGTGGATGATACATGATAGTGATGCTAATGAGTTGCAAGCTAATGGCAGAACAAGCGTTCTAGTTTCTACCTTACCCAGGATAAGATCCTCAACCTGTGGAAGTATGTGGACAGTCAGTAAGATGTTGTAACTGTGATCACACTGAAAGTACAGAATGCTTTTTCTCTGCAACATTTGAAAGTTTCCATCTTTGTATAATGATGTTGGGAAGGATTGAGGGCAGCAGTTGGTTTGGCTTGTGCTTTAAATAACGATTCATTAATGAGGTCAATTATTTGCTTCAACATACTGAAGCTCAACATCCCCAAAACTTTGTCCAAATGTATTATGCCCTGATTTGCTCATGTGCTCCATATTTATGTTTTGTTCCTATGAGAAAAGAAGAAGCATGTCTAACTGACTTTTATTATTATTAACAGCAGTTTACTTCCTGAATTCATTTTGCCTTTAAAGCGTTTGATTATCTGCTGTTCATCCAAAAATGATCACAGGTCAGACTTCCTATACTTTGTACACACCATTTGATATTTGTATGTATTGTAGGTGAATTAGTTGTGCTTTGCTGTACTGGCTAAATCTGTCATTCAGATTATTGTGAGGCTACCCAAGAAGTATAGGGTAGGGCGGTAACTAACGATTATTTTCATAATTGCTTAATCGGCCAGTTAGTTTTTCTTAATCAATCAATTAATCGGATGAAACAAACAAAAACTTTCAATACCATTTCTTTGTAAATTTAAAATAAAATCCACAAATTGAATGTTACAAATATAAACTCCAGACTAAAATGTTACATTAACACAACAGTTTGTTCAATTTTATTTTATATAAATATGCCTTTAGGCATATTGCTGTACTTATTTTTACTTTGACCATACTGCTACACCGTTTATCACCGCATCTACATTGCGAGTGAGGAGCAACACGTCCTTGTTACCAATAGATTGCTCCCATTTTAGTATACGACAGAATTTACACTGCAAACTCGCAAATACAGCATATAATGACAATAACCTTTAACTAAAGTTTAACTTATTGGCACCTTTTAAGCAACTCGCAGTAGTTTCCCCAGCCCCTTGCGCACAGTGAAGCAGTTTGGATACAAAAATAAAAGTATTCTAAAGTTTCCAGGTTGCTGTCTTCTTCACAGCATTTAATATAAAACACTTATTTCTGTTGTCACTTGAGATTTCCCCACCTTGTGATGGTGACAGGTCATGCTAGGTGTAAAAGCTAATGTTGACATAAAACAGTAAAAAATGTTGACAAACAGTTAGTCATTTTCGTTGACTCTGGGTATCTGCTAAGGCTATCTGTGTCATATTACATGTGTCTGACGTCATGTGCCATTGACTAAAAAGCGGCTTATACAACCGGTTAGTAAAGAAAAATAGAAATGGAACCGCTAGTGTTCCATTGGAGACAATATTACCCTTCTAAAATTCATACACTGGATGGAAGAGTACATAGTGCATAGAATAAGTGTGTAATATGTTATTTGGGACACAACCTTTGTCCACAAAGGCACAACAAGCTCTGATATGTTTAGATGCTCCTTCTCTCTTACCTGTAATAATCTTGGAGGCAGAGTTGCACACTCCATTCGAGCTCTCGCTGGGAGGCTGGGGTGGCGGTGGTACACTGGGTCTGGGCCGTGGTCTGGGAACTGGCCGAGGGCGGCACAAAGAAGAAGAGTGGGTGGAGTCATGTGGGGGCATGTCAGGAAGGGTGGGGCTATGCGGAGGGGATGGCTCTGGGTCTGTGGAGTTCTGCGGAGGCTGAGGAGGAGGGTGACTTGGAGCGTGAATGGGCATCTGGTTACTGGATTGGCGGCGAGGTAAGGTTACAGGCTGCGCGGGACTCGTGGCTGGGTTTTGATTTTGAGCATGTGCAGGGAAGGGTGTGGCTTTAAAGGGCATAGCGGCAGAGGAAGAGGAGTTGGCAACCACTTTAGGTGGTGCAGGGGCCTGTTTCTTTGTACCTGAAAACACAAGTCCATTCCATGTTATGTCATTCGTATACACATATACAGTGGCAAAATATAGGCAGGGCAGTTGCTCTGGACACAGGACTACTTAAATGAAATAGTACAAGAACAAGAAAAGACCTATTTACAAAACTACAGATATGGCATAATGCAGGTAACAGCACAGTACATAGTCCACATTTTATAAATAGTGTCAAACAATGGAAATGGTTAGTTATATAATTTCTTCTGAGACACGGAAGCATGAATTACCTCTGCGCACCAAGTGTGGACTGGGGCCCTTGGAAGCAGATGATGGTGTAACCACTGTCAGCTGCCCAGGTGTTCCACTGGGGCCTCCAGGGCCATTTCTCAGGGGTGGAGGTGTTGAGGCTGGCTCTCGTACAACATTACTAGTGTACAAACACAACCAGGATTAAACAGCTGCATTTTTTTCTGAGTATGGTGTTAATTAATAGTCTGTTTCCCATGCTTCTTATAAACGTGCACCTTCCTGATAGAAATTATGCAGCTTGTAAATCAGCAGCAAAAATAGAATAAAATGTTAAAAAACAATACTTGTACTAAAATCACCTACAAAACATGCCATGCAAGGATACACACCATGCCATGCAATTAAGGAAATTTGTATTGTAAAGGAAAGTAAAATTGTAAATGGGATTAAAAGATTTAGACACTAGACAAGAATGAGGGCAGTGATTCAGACATTCAGAGAAAGAGAAGACACACACCAAAGAGGATGTAAGGAAGGAAGTCAGGAATCACTGACTGTGAGGAAGGCATGATCAGTCTGAGCAGACAAATGACTAAGAAGTTTCCGGATTGAAACTGGCATCTGAAAGCCTTTAAACTCCTTAATCTCAGCCAGAAGGTAAAATGCTCTTTTGATTTGATTTTACTTACTTGTTCAGGATTTAATTGGTACGTTGATTTATGGGATTCGTTAAAAGAAAGATGGTGAAAGTTACACTAGAGACAGCTTTACGCAGCACAGAATCATCTGGTAGATAAAGGTGATTTATTTGGATTGGCACCTGCAGAATGACGGTAGAAAGCGGTCTTTGTGTTCTCTGTCCTTACCTGTTCTCCTCAGCAGTTTGCTGCTGGTTTATAGGCTGCTGGTTCTGAGCCATTATAGCTCCAGCCTCCGAGCCCCCTACAGCTGACTGAGAGGGGGCCTCGGACGCTGGGACCCCCCCTGCCTCCACTGGAGGAAGAGGGGGCTGGAAGGCTGGA
Organism: Ameiurus melas; assembly: GCA_012411365.1. Taxonomy (NCBI): domain Eukaryota; kingdom Metazoa; phylum Chordata; class Actinopteri; order Siluriformes; family Ictaluridae; genus Ameiurus; species Ameiurus melas. The sequence continues at coordinate 29,340,645 of CM022753.1, read as the reverse complement.
GAGGTGTGCTGCTGCTGCTGCTTTCTATTTAGAGTGCCAGTTCTACGAGGTGTATGCTCCGGATGTTTGCTAGCGGGGCTACAGGGGAGAGGGGAAAGAGGGTGAAACACTGACACCTGACAACCCTCTACCTGCGCTCACAGAGAGGCATTAGAGACCAGAGGACAAGGAGAAGTGAAAGAAGAAAGAGAGAGGGAGGCCACTACACACATAGCACACAAAGGCAGGGGGGGTACAATGGTTACAAAAAAAAAAGGAAAGAAAAATATATTCTTTTGTTCCAGTGTGTGTACTACGGGTCAATATGTTTTAAATCTTTCTTTGCTGTTTACTTATTTGTTCATTTACTTAATGCTCTCATTTAGATGTTCCAGCATGATTTCAATCTAATCCCTGCCGCTTTCTTTAGCATATGTGCAATTACCATATAGATAATTTTAAAGCAAAGAAATCTGTTTACTCGAGATGCACTTACAATGAAAATCTAATGGCAGCTAATGCAGTCAAATTAAAAAATATATATATTTTATAGAATACCTTCATGAATTCTTTAGTTGAAGGACTTTTTAAATTGTACTCTAAATATGTATAATCTGTCCTTTCAGAGATTGGACTGCCATTTAAGTGAGAAGAATGTTTGCATATATATATAACTCACAGTAACCACGGAAGTATCGAATTTCTGTCTGATGAAGTGTAGATACCACAAAAACCTTTTACTGTATCGCTCTAATGCCGTCAAGAAGGCTAAAAATACCTAATGATTTCCTTGCATGTCTGTCTCAACTTTATTCTTGTGATGTAATAGTTGGATCTCTGAATTTGTATTATATGGCACATTGTTAAAAGGTATTAGTGGCTTTCAAAAACTACACTTAGATTTAAATCATAGGCATGTTGTGAGTCAAATGTTTTTCCATGTGTTGAAATTGTGGTAACTGCACAAATGCTACCAACAGGGAAGACAGATTAGGTTGAAAAATGCTGGAGTTTTCTTTTTAAGTCAAGACTGTGCATAATAGTGTGAAATTCAGCTGATTATACTAATCAATTCAACAAACTCCTCTATTACAGCAGCACCACATCATCACATGACTGAAAGACCTTTCATCTTTTTGACCTTCGAACCATTATTTAGTCAACAGACAGGAGATGAGGCAGTGGTACCATGCTAGTTATATTTAACATACTCCTCAGAAGCACAGCTTTGCCATGTTATATAATCATGACCGAGATCCAAATTACTGAAGATCCAGTCGAGCTGAGTCGTATCACAATATGATTCATTGAGACCCGATTCATAATAGACAAATCATATCACTCATTTTACCATGTTTGAACCAGGGAGAAAACAAATGTTTTATTGATGTAATGATGCATACACAAAATGATAACTGAAAGACAAAACACCTTGAAAATCAAATGCACATGCGAGTCACTTCACAGCCTCCGGAGACGGACTGTCCGCTTTGACTGTGACGGACTCATTGGCCACTACATACAAAGCAGACACAGTTGTGGATCTGGAGTCTTGTCTGTGAAGGCGAGGGTGGGATGGATACCTGTCTTTGCGGGGAGTCTCGGTCTCCAGTGCCCCCTGGCTGCCCGGGCGTCTCCGCTCTATAGTAGCATATTCGGGCTCGGGGGTAGCAGGGTACCCAGGCTGGTGCACGGGGCCAGTGGGCATCACAAACATGCCTGACACATTGAATTCCACATCTGGAGGGCAGAGAAAACAGGACAAGCTCTGAAAATTCACACAAACTTGCCCATTCTGCTCTGTCTCAAACTGGCTCACATTTGTTATTCAACATGGAACACCAAGGGGTTGGCTCAATTTCTTCAGAAATATAGAGATTATGCTCATGTCATTAAAAACTGAAAATAAAGTGTGAGTGGACTATATGTGGAATGGATGTTCAAAAAGCACAAACGTTTCCCCACATAGTGTAAGATATGTTATATGGCATTTTAATATGGCAAGATATGGCATTTTAAAATAAATGTTACAATTGTATTGTTAATAAAATCTGAATATACTAGATGATGCGTTTTTCAGATATGATCCAAGCTATAAAGTCATATTCTTTTAATAAATAAATAGTAGCATTATTGATGCAGAGTAGTAGTGGTTAAATTTGTATTTCGGTAAAGTGCTCTGGATAAAGACGATGCTTAACCCCTACCTTCTGGGAAAAACCAGTCTGCATGTTGGATGATAGGCTCAATTATAGCCACCACATGAACTGAGGTAGCAGCTGCCATTTCAGCAAGAGTCCTAAAGATACAAGAAATCAAACTCAGTTAATCTCACGTTAATTTAATGTGTGATCCAAAACCATTATTAAAGTTAAACTACACAAACAGAAATACTGGCTGAGTTGTTCTTATGTCTGAACTCACCCTTCAGTTTTGGCCCACAGCAGGTTTGGTCCCAGTACAATGGCAATGTTGCTTGGGGTCATCTTATTGACCTCACTCTCCTGAGCTAGCTTAGCAAGGAACTTCACCAAATATCTTTATGGACACAAAACAAGATGCATTAGATGAAAATGCAAAAAGGTTACCTTGTTCCACTATATAATAATCAGAGGTAAAGTTGTTTTTTTCAATATTTTCCTCTACAGGAAATCTAAGGACACAGGATGTCGTAATTTACAGTTTCTAGGTAACAAGCTAATTGACTTATTTCATGGATGTTCCACAACATTAAATAGAACTGTAAATTATGACAAAAAAAATACAAAAGAAATCAACTTTCAAATTTCTTACTTAACCTACTTCAGGTTAGACTTGTTGGCCTTTGGCAAATTGTCACACGTTACCCACAATGCCTGCAGTCTCTTATCTGGATCAGAAACACTGCACAGAAAGTGACATACAGAAAAGAACATGCAACACAATTTGAATTAATGTTTTCTGTGAGGTTAAAAATGTTAACATTTAACAGATTTTTATGTATTCTCTAAATGCCCTGCCTAATTCTAATTAAAGGACCATACTGCTATGCAACTGTTCATGCCTAATGTGTGTACAGAATGTGCATCATGCTATGTGCCATTTACTTTGAGGCTTGAATCCAGTCATCATAATGCTGGAAGGTCATCAGCGGTTCAGGCAGCTCCCTCAGGTATGACTTCAGGGCTCCTGATTATGGGAAACCAACGGAAAACAAAAACATAATACAAAGACAGTGTTTCATTTCATGTACGTGAACTCTTGCAACAGAACTTGCAGTGGCAGGATACAGTTTTAACTGTGAAATCAGGATGGGGAAAAAAATCCATTTAAGAATCCTGTTCCATTTAAGAAAACTGACCAAGATCATATAAAATGTATGGCTTCCACATATATTTACAACAATACTAGATGTATAAACAAGGTGAGCAAACACCAAATGTTTATTATTGCCAATGGAGCATACCAGCTACAGCATGGGGGTCAGAGTAAAACTCCTCCAGTTGAGACGTTGAACAATCCAGTGCAGCTTTGAGCTTCTTTAGCTTTGAAGCTCCTGCAGCAATACGAAACAATCCCTGCAAAATAGAATGCTAAAATGTAGTAATGTCACAATATATTTACCATGCATATTAAAACAATGGAAAAAAGAAATAATAAAGACAATCTGAAAATTATTTGGAAGACTTCTCACACTGATAAAAGAAGGGATGTCTCGTTTCAGTTCTATTATTAGACCCAAAAGTCTGTGTGTCAAAACGGAAAGGAGAAGTAAACTACACAATAGCATCTATAGTTGCAAATACACTTCCACAGCCTGAGTGGTCTAAAGTTGGACTGTCACGAGTTAGTCAGTAAGTCAAACAAATGGTTTGACAAGAAAATGTAATTTATATAATTTACCCCAGATTTAGTCAATGGAATGAAACAGAAGTGTCTGTTAGCCTTTTTTCTTTTTTTGAAGTAGTGGCTGATATTTTTGCTTCTTTTGTCACAAAAGCATTTTCATAAATATTAGCCAAGACGTTACCTCATACCACATCAAGCTCTTACAAAATGTCACACAGACTTGTACATAATACACAGTATGAATTACTGAATCTATAAATAACACGGACAATATGAGGGCAGTCATCTTGGACGGCCACAATAACCTTTTCTCTTGGTGCAATTCAGCATAATATTTCTGAATTCACAGCACAGACACAAACACTAGTAAATTTTTACAACATACACCTTAGGCTCAATCTTACCGAAGGCAGAAGGCTGCATTATACCACAATAGAATGCTTCTCCCCCCCAGACGTGAGGTACACATCAACACCAAATATAAGAAAAATCTGCTTGGTAAATCCAAGTCATTAGGGAGCCTCTAGAGCAAGATTTCATGGTTTGAATACTTGGAAATCAGCTTCTAGAGAAGAATACAGCTGCATTTTAGGTCCTTGGTGAGTCTCATTACCTCCTCTTTCATGCCTGTTTCCAACAGCATCATCACACAGGCCTCTATAGGCAGAGCAATCTCCCTGTTACTGCGCTTAAGGTGCTCCTCAAGTGCTGTGCCGAACGCTGGCTTCTCCATCCACGTGTCTGGAGAGAGGGGGGGGGGGGTGGGGGGGGTTAGAAAAATATTCAAGTTGTCATATTAATGACTTGGCAGTCGGATCATAAGCAGAGCTGTAAATATATGCTAATCTTCACAGCACTGATACTGTTCAATCAATTCTGAACTGTGACTCAAATAACAAATACAGTGACTTACAGTAGTATGACAACATTCAATGTTCAACCTACACATAAAAAAAACAGCAGGGACCATTATCAGAACCATTATCTACCTGTTTTTACAGCAGGCAGCCAAAACATTATCTGTTCCTGTTACTAGGTGGGGTCTTATATCCTATTCAGTTTGGACTAGTTTTACATGTGGAGGTGTTGTAATGTAATTATTACCCAAGTACCTGTGGGATTTTAGTCTTGTTCAAATCCATCATGTCAGTAATTTTTACATGTTGATCACGATTCAATTAGATTGTATGGGAAAAGAGGTTTAAAGTTAAAGACACTCGAGCAAGTGATCTTTTTATCATCTCTCCCTGAAACTGGCAGGGTTTAAAAATGAACAATGAAAAAAAATTATAAATAAATAGAGGATGTTTAATAGGACTTGTCAGAGAAGCAATGCTTTAGGGTATTTGAGAGAAGTTACTGAGTTCCTCCTTAATACTAATGATGTGTGTGGCCACAAGCTCTACAAATAACTCTTATAATAAATCACAAAGCAGGTTGTATTAAAATAAAGTGTTTATAGTGCATGCAGCTGTTTTAGTCTGACACCCATGAGTTCACTGAGAAAACACAAAACACTCCTCCTACTGTACCTCGGTGATTTAAGCAGATACTGCTTATCAACGGGAAATGATCATAATTACTACAGACATCCTCATTAACTTTACTTAACAGACATATGTCTGAAAATCTTATCACAACCAAACTGTACTACAAATTTTATTTGATTCAATACTGTTTCTTTTACATTAGGGGAATGAAAGCTAGTATAAAATGTCCATTTTAGATATTACGCCATACCTTCCTGTGTTCTGATAGCAGGCAGGACGCTTTCAATGGAAGCCAGTGATCTTCTGTGGTATTCAGCTTGGGCCTCTAACAACTAACAAGGAAGCAAAAGCTTTCTTATATGACTTTCTTCATTAGCGTTCACATAACAGATAATGGGACAGGAAAGTGCAAACGGCTAGATATCTGGAATTAATATTTATAATGCAATTCAGTCTTTAAAGCAACAGCTCGGCACTCAGTCATGCTTAAATGGGAAACACAAGGAATGCATTTGTGTAGAAGGAATATTACACCAATGCATCACTGGACAGCAGAGGGAGAACTCACCATGACATAATAACGGGCATATTCTCCCTCTTTAGAGGAGAAGTTGTACATGTCAGCAGCCAGCTGATCCTGAAGAGAACAAATGAAGGTATGCTTATATGAAACACTTCAAGATACTGCAAACCCATTTCAAGCCTACTTTCGGCCACAGACTTGTATTAAGCTGTATAGTGATCTCCTTATTTGTCCACGTACAATTTAAAAAAGTTATTACATTCCACCTCAGTCTCCATATTTCTGGGTTGTTTTTTTTTCCAAGGCACGTCAGGAATGTGTCTCCATTATTCTCCCCTGCTTCTCCCTTGCCCTAGCTCAAGGTCATCAGAAGATAGAAACCCTACCTTAGATGAATTAATAACCTATAACCATACCTTACATATCTCTACTTTGTTGTGAGCTTCATCCATCTCCTCTTTACATGAGTCAGCTTTGGCAGTCATTGCCTGGTTATTTGTGGCCGTGAGAATTGCTTTATTGGCCTGCAGATATCTGGATCAGACAGAGTATAAATATGTGAAATGAGTTTTAATATGATTTATATGGCCCAATGTATTTAATGTATTCTACATTTGTACTTAAATGCACAACTAGATACATACAATATTTATTTTTAAAAAATCAATCAATCGTCCAAAATTCTCATATCTACTACCAAATATATTTTTTTCCATTTTCTATCAAAACTAGCACAAATTACTCACAAATGCATTATGTTTCACAAATATAACAGAATTCTGGTTAAGCTAAGGTGAAGGTAAGACAGGGAGAACTGCATGAATTGAGTCAAGAGATATGTCGAGAATGTTTACAGAAAATATATTGTGCAAGTTTAAAAAAAAAAAAAAATGCCGTACAAGGTGTTCATACAGTGGCAAGAAAAAGCATGTGAACCTTTTGGAATTTCATGGTTTTTTGAATAAATTTGTCATAAAATGTGATCTGATCATCTAAGTCAGGGGTATTGACAAATATAATGTGTCTAAAATAATAACACACAAAAAAATTCGGATCTTTCATGTCTTTATTGGGAACAACCAAAAAAAAAAAAAAACTCATAGTGCTTGTGGAAAAAGTATGTGAACCCTTGAGTTAATGACCTCAAAAAAGCTCACTGGAGTCTCGTTAAGAAAATGAGTTTGGCGGTGTGGACTACTTTGACTGATAAAAACCCCTCAAATTTTTGGAGTTTGCACTGCACAAGAAGCACACGCTTATGTGAGCCATGCCTCGCCAAAAAGAGCTTTCAATTCAATTCAATTTTATTTGTATAGCGCTTTTTGCAATAGACATTGTCTCAAAGGAGCTATACAGAAATATCAACACAATATACAGATATTAAAGGTGTGAATTTATCCCAACTGAGCAAGCCACTGAGTGGTGACGGTGGCAAGGAAAAACTCCCTAAGATGTTTAAAGAGGAAGAAACGTTGAGAGGAACCCGACTCAGAAGGGACCCATCCTCATCTGGGTAACAACAGAGGATCTACGATCAAGCATAGTTGATTTACATAAAGCTGGCAAGCGTTACAAAGTGATTTCAAAGACTTTAGAAATTCACCAGTCTACAGTTAGGCAAACATTCTACAAATGGAGACACTTTGAGACTGTTGCTACTCTAGGGCGCCCAGTCAAAATGACACCAAGAGCACATCGAAGACTCATCAATGAGGTAAAGAAACTACCCCGAATGACAGCCAAAGATTTGAAGGCATCATTGGAACTGGCTAACATCTCTGTTCATGAGTCTACAATACGTAAAACATTGAACAAGCAGGGTATTCACGGCAGGACACCACGACGGAAGCCACTGCTTACTAAAAAGAACATTGCTGCACGCCTGAAGTTTGCAAAAGAGCACACTGACACTCCACAGCGGTATGGGCAAAATGTTTTGTTTTAATTCTAAGGGTTCACTTACTTTTTCCACTACCATTTTGAATGTTGAATGAGTGTGTTCAATAAAGACATGAAAGATCAGAATTTTTTTGTGTTATTATTTTAGGCACATTATATTTGTTAATACCCCTGACTTAGATGAAGATCAGATCACATTTTATGACAAATTTATTCAAAAAACCATGAAATTCCAAAGGGTTCACATACTTTTTCTTGCCACGGTATGTATTAAGATATATTTAAATTTCATCTGAACATTTCTCCTTCAGCTAGAAATGTGTATTTTAAATAACTTAGTAAAATAAAAAACTGAGTAAAGATTAGTATTAGATTTTTAAATATAGACACAATTTTTTTTTGATCGTACTCTACATGTTGCATTAAAAGTCTTCAATGTCAGGGTGATCTTGCTCACCTCGCTCTTGCAGAATCATAATCCAGTACAAGTTTGGCTAGTTGCTTTCTCTGTTTCATAATATTGGGGATATCAACCTGTTGGCAAAAAGAAATAGAGTTTTAATGTCATTGATTTTATAGATATGAGGTTGTCATTGCACATGGTAACATACTGTAGTGTCCTCTCTGTGCGTGGCACAGATCAAGTCCATAGGTTAATGTTCCATTGATTTATGGACACAAGAAATATGTGCAACAGTTGTGAAGTCTTCAATATGCAAATAGTTCGGCCAGTTTTTTATTTGATTCCTTATTGCTTGTCTCCCTATAGAAAGACATGTATCTCACACATATGCACCACAGTTCAAGTAAATCGGACCTACGGTTAATTTGGTAGTTTTTGGATAAATATTCAATGTATTGGAAAATCTATCAAGCTGGACTTTATGGGTTCCAATGGCTTTTTTTTTGTTCCCCATGAGAAATAAGGCATGTACACTAGTTTTTAGACATTTTGGACTTATGGGATAGAGGGAATTCACATAGCCTTTAGGTGTGGCCTGTAGCGCCACCTATGGGCCATTTGTGGTGTGGGAGTTACTCGTGGTCTGTGGTAACAATGAGCCAAATTTCAAAACTTTTTACCATTCAGATCTTGAGTTACTGGCCACTTTAGGGAGATAAGGAGAATAATAATAAGAATACTAACAATAGGTTTCTTCCTGTTTCTTCCTGACACTTTAGGAATGGTATGTCACAGTCGTGTGTATCTCCCTACACCTAACATAAAAGTGTATGCAAGCGGGAAATAGAGGAATATGGATGCTTGTAATAAATGAACTACCAGGTTGAACAGTTTTCTAATGTTTCCTTTATCTATACTACTAAAGTACATACATTAATAACTTGTGCTAAATATAATACTTTATGAAATCAAATTCTGGTGTTGAATGCCAGAATTGATTTATTCAGCTATTATTTGATAAACACGAACAGGAGCACTAAAAGAAAAAGGCTGCTCGCTAAGTAATTATTCACTGTATGTTGGTTGTTTAATTTCATTTCAAAGCTCATATTGTTTTTAAGCTATGCAAAACCAAATTCTAAATGTTAAGACATGCCAGTCATAATTGGACACTCATACAAAAGCACTTGTCACCTGCTAATATGCTTTATGTCAGATTTTAAAAAGTGCTGCTACCTACATTACAACTCCATTGAGAACACAGGTGCTGCCCACAGTGCAAACACAATACACATTACCATATGTTATTTGTCTGTGCTCACCTCTGCTAGCTGGTTGAGTGGGTCCAGGACTTCCTTTTCAAGCAGGACTTCATGCTGGCTCTGCTCAAGGGCAAGCTTATTTTCAGCTTCTCCACACACCTCAATCATCTTCCTAAATCAGCACCGTCATATACATAAATACACAAACCAGTGATGGATACTGTAGTAGATACAGTAGGATTGTAACCTGATGAAAACAAGCTTTTTATCACAGTCTGATGAAATAAGATGAGCAACCCATTTAGCTCAAATATTTCTGACCCTTTTCATGAATGTATACTAATTACATACAATCTCCCTAAATGTACTGTTCTCGTCTTGCATTGCATTTTTGACAGTTAATATTCACAGACATATTTGGACAAGCAAACATTTGATCATTGCAAAAGTGCATATTAATAAAGTTGACATACTTCAACAAAGCCACAAGGGAATTTAGCTTTTTCAATCATTTATTCTACAGAAATATCAATAGATATTCTAGATATCAATAGATAAGTGATATTCTTCCATAGATACATCCTTGGTTGCAGACCCACAGTTACGAACTACTCTGACAAATTCTTATTTTGAGTTAGGTTTCTAATATGCAGCACTGTTCGAGTTTTGTTCCTAAATGATCTGAATAAAAAGAATTATTTCATCATTGAGCAAAATATGTTTTACTACATGCACCATTTAACTATGACAAAGTGAGAGGTTTGTCTTTGCGCCATCTCAAGTATGCTAGAAGAATACTGTCATCCACTTTAATTTTGTTCATGTTGTATAAGCTAAGAAAGATCCATCAGTGCTACTCATATGGGTCTACACTGAATGAGGTGAAGATAAAGCAGTCCCTTTGTAATCAGTTAACAAAACCTTAATGTGAGCTTCTCTTAATATGAATTCTCTTGAATGTCACGGTACTGCCCTGGACCATGCATGGATCAGAATGCAGGTGAACTCACCCAATCATGCAATCTTCTCCTAACTGACCCGCTCCATCCACCATGGCCTGAGAGAGGCCCATCAGAGGCAGCTTTTTCTAAAGTGATACAAATATGTACTGTGTGAGTTTGTGAGTGCGGCGTGTCTAAACTGTTAACCCAAAAGTGATGTGCACTCACGTGTCTTTTTTCCACGTCTGCGCCAACATGGCCCTGCAGACATGACACCAACTTCTTGTGCGTGTTGTGCGAGACCAACCGCATAATCTCCATGCGCCGCTCGATCTGTAAACAGCAAATCTAGCTTAATGATCAGAAATGACCATGTTCATTCTAATGGCCATGCATGTTCTGCAAGATTTCATAACAAATCATCCATCCATCATTTCTATACTGCTTGTCCTACACAACCCATTGCAGGGCACAATCGCAGACACATTCATATACTGCGGACAATTTGGAAATGCAGATCAGGCCACAGCATGTGTTTTTGGACTGGTGGAGGAAACCAGTGTTCCCGAGGGAAACCCCTGAAGCACAGGGAGATTGCGCAAACTCCGCGCACGCAGGACAGAGGCGGGATTCGAACTCCCATCCCCAGAGGTGCGAGGCAAATGTGCTTCACAACGTGCATCACAAAACATTATTCTTTTTTGTTCATTTTATAAAAGATAAGAATGACAGGTCTCAGGCACAAGCTTTGAGCAGGAAAAGATAATTTTCAAATTACAAGCGCACTATTAGAATTTACTTAAAAATAAAAGTTTGTCTTTTCTGGTTATATAATAATACTTAAGAGTACAATACTTTTCAGTATAATACTCTGAAAATAATGCTTTCCCTAGTGCAGAGTATTTAAAAAATAATAATAATAAATAAATCATCAAACATGGCTTTCCTGTGGGAAATATTCCTTCAAAAGGGCCTATGGTAAAGAATATTTCACCTCAACTTAAAATGAAATGAAAATGTGTTTACGATATGAATATGGTATGTGATGCAAGAGCTAATGCAGGCCTATTTTCTGACAGTATCAGAGTTGAGCTTGACTGCTCCTTCATTTTTACTTCACCTCTCTCTAACCTATAAATACGGTATGCAGGCTGTGCAGGATGTTTGCACGTCTTGTGCTCCTCATTTTGACTGACAACCCAGTGGTTCTCAAAGTCCCCGGCTTACAGCCGTTCCAATCAGGCTGGATTCAGCAGGTAAGCCAGAGAAATCATGTAGCTGTAAAAATTCATCCTGAACCCAGAAAAATGATGACAGCTTAAGTCTTCCTTCTCTCAGTACTCATGGAGAACCCAAATTGGCTCCAGAGCTTCCTGCCTGTCAGGTGTGCTCATACACTGGGTGTCTAATGCACACAGTTGCCAGGAGACTTCGCTCATGATGTCAGCTCTGCTGCATGTTCTCTTTCCGCCTTTAACAAGTTGGTGGCAAAAAAGCTTGTTTTTGCATTAATATAGTTGCATGAGAACTACAAGGGTTTAGCCAGCTTGTATACATACATACCGGAGAATTCCTCTTGCCAGTAATCAAACATGCTATTTCAGAGAAGCACTAGTGGAACTGAAACTGAAAATGTCAAGATTTTATGGCCACTGAGTTCTGCTTTTGTTTCACATGCAGTGCAAAGTATATAGTTTTTTTTTTTTTACATGCAACAATAGTCAGCTAATAGTCAAGTTATGAGTTCTGGTGCACATGCACCTCATGGTTTTTAAAATAATGACCACAAATGACTGTAGAGGAAAGACTTCATACACATGTAACAGCATGCTCACTGAGAGGAAATGGTGATTTATGCAAGCCGAGTCCTACTGTCCAGCACTGAACACTCAAACAAGCTTGTTGCAGGACTAGCTTCCAATTTTTCCAATATTTTCAGACCTGCATTTTGCAAAGGAGTTATTACTCAAAAATACACCAATAAAATGACCAATAAAATCTTACCAATAAAAATGGGAGATAAAACAATCGGTATTCGAATCTGGAATGGCTTGCTCAGGTGTTTTGAACTCTCCAGTATTAACTGACGCCGCCTGGAAGCCCCGCTGCCTTCCCCTCATCTCACATGCTCTCAGCTAGCGTTGTGCTTTCACGCAAAGAAAATGGAGTATGTTTTGAGTTCATTAAGGTAAAATGAAAACTATCAAACATGTACAGTATGCTCAGCATCAGTTAACTTATTTTTTTAAATTAGGGATACCACCGAATCATTTCGGCGAGATTTAGATGGAATCGTCTAAAAATCCACCATCCATCAGAGTTTTCATGATTGCTGATGCTGCCAAGCAGTTCCTGACTGCACAGCTGAGAATATTGTTAATAATTATATTAAAAACTGGTATCAGTTTAACAATGAAGGGCAAGCCTGGGTTTTACCTGACTAAGAAATTTTATGATTATTATATTTTTATGATTCTACTAATTATATCTGCAAAAATAAACATATACTCACTGAGCACTTTATAAGGAACACCTGCACACCTACACGTTCATGCAATTATCTAATCAGCCAATCATGTGTCAGCAGTACAATGCATAAAATCACGCAGATACGGGCCAGAAAAAATTTAATCTCCGTGATTTTGCATGATTGTTGGTTCAAGACGTGCTAGCTTGCGTATTTCTTGAACTGCTGATCTCCTGGGAATTGCATGCATAAGTATCTCTAGGGTTTGCTCAGAATGTTTCAATAAAGAAAAAAGCACCAGTGAGCGGCAGGACTGTGGTCAGAAATGCCATGTTGATGATGGAGGTCAACGGAGAATGTCCCGACTGGGTTGAGCTGACAGAGAGGCTATAGCAACTCAGAAAACCACTCTGTGCAACTGTGGAGAGCAGAAATCATCTCAGAAAGCACAACACGACAAACCTTGAGGCGGATGAACTACATCAGGAGACGTCCACGTCGGGTTTCACTTCTGTCTGCCAAGAACAGAAAGCTGCGGGCTTTTTCCTCATTCTGACGGTTGATGTGAACATTACCCGAAGCTGCTGGCCCATATCTGCATGATTTTATTCACCGCACAGCTGCCACATGATTGGCTGATTAGATCATTACATGAATAAGTGGGTGTACGGGTGTTCAGTGAAGTGTATACGACAATATAACTTAGAAGATCCATAGATTTTGAGAGCTGATACTCTAAAACATTCTAGTTGTTCACTGGTGAAAATGAAAGTATTTTTATTAAACTGAACCGAAACTGAATTTGAAGCTTGAGTGGGGGCATGAAATTTGATAAAGTTGGCAGCTGCTGAATTCTCTCTGGAGGAAAAACTCTGACTCCACCTTCTAGACTCATGTGAAGAGGACACATACTCGTATTGTTTTGTTCAAGTGTTGTCTATGAACATTTATAGGCGTGCTTTTCTATGCTGGCACACTGGAGGTTGCTTTAAGTAGTGAATGGGCGACAGTCAAACTTTGACCCTTGGACACTGAATGCATGAATGGTGCTGGAATGCAGTATACAGGGGTTGCTGCCCTCTTGGGCCTCACAGGAACTGCTACTTTCTCTGCTGTTGAAAGGGGAAGGCAAGGCACACAATCACACAGCATCACTCAGAACTCAGTGATTTTATGAAGGTCTATTTTAATGCCAGTCTTGTGTCCCATATAAATACAAGTGGCATAAATATAGTACATATAAATATAGACATACGTATGAAATTCTCAAGCACTTTCTAGGCAGACAAGCAGACTTTTTCCAGTATTGTTGAAATGATATCGCGGTCTCGAGTGAGTGAGAGCACATGCGTTTGAGTCAAAGTGTGTGATCGTGTAAGCTCGGTCTCTGTGTATTCCTTTGTGCATAACTGACAACTGATTGTGCAAGTGGAAGTGACCTAGAATTTACCCTGCGTGTCAGCAACATATCTGAGGATCATCAGTGACTTTCCAACCAATGCATACTGCATGTGCAACAGTGCGTTTCATGTTTTTAAATCACATGATCTAACAGACATACATATAACAATGGTAACAGAACCAATAAATGAGATCGCTGTTTTCAAAGTTGCTTTAAAACCAAAATCATGTTCTTTTAAACTTTTCATCATCTGTTTGAACACCAAAATATCTGCGTGAATGACAGTTCCAAATATGAACTTCTAGAGATTAAGAAAAACGTCACATCCTGTTTGTGGCAGTCAGGTTTTTAGAGAGAGATTAAGAAAGGTGTTTTTCACACAGGACCTAAGAAGCTACATTGGATTGAAAAACCTGAACCTGGATCAGCGCTTTCATTTTGGGAAAAGCATCTCACTTTTCTAATATTCACTCACTGTGAACTTGATCAGTATAAAATGTGCCAGATGCAGAATTTTCTGTGAACTTCTTTGAGCAAGATTGTAATTATGGAATCTTAGGATTAAGAAAGTCGGTTCGGGTTGATCTTACGATGCATCATTGTCGGACTTGGGCTAAAATGATTATTGTTGTGGATGTGCATGCTGTTAATCTGTTAGCTGTAGGCCTCTGCTAACCGGCTAACTGACGTTATTGAAAAACCGCTCCTAATCAGCCGTGGATCCAATATTACCTACAGATTTGTTGCTTAGGCCAGGGACACACTAGACAATTTTTTTTATCTTAACCGATTTTAAAACTGTGGGAGAGCACAGACAAAACAAGTGTTTCAACTGATTCTTTACATTATAATCCTCCGAATGCACACACTAGATGATTCTGCCAGACCTCGAGACCACACACCTGTCCATAGTAACAATTTCACAGACACAAGATCTCAAAGAAACTTGCATTTTAACAAACATGACTTCAGAAGACAATATCACTCACACATTTCGTTTATTAGCTGCATATCAGCTGCCTCATTCACACAGCAGAAAGTTAACAGGCTTTTTTTCCCCCCACAGATGGAGCTGAAACTCATTATGGTAGTGGTTGGCCATTGCCTTTTCGACACACGCTGACAGCGGTAGAGCAATCACAACAGACTGCGTCATCTAACCAATCAAAGCAGAGTCCGCTCTCTGAAAGTAGTTTAGAATTAATTCTTTAGTCGTTTGTGACACCGGGGGGGGTAACGCTGCAACTTAAATTATAAGCACATTAAAGTGTTTTTTTGACATTGGGTGCATGTAAATCTATTGTACGAGACCTCTAAAACAAAATTAGGAGCATTATCAAAACCATAATGGGTGCGCTTTAAATTTGTGTGAACAGAACCGCATGCGAGATTTTATACGTTCCTCCCGAGGATCGGCATTTGAGTCATAAAGAACAGTTCAGAAGCGTGTGGGGAGAGGAGAGCAGAGAAAAAGGATTGGTGGGCAAAGGTTAGCTCTAAGCACAGAGAGAGAGGAGATTATTTATCTGCCCCATTGAGGAAAAAAATAGGATTAGAGTAACAGCTCCAAGTGCAATACAGTGTGTATATTTAATTAAAGAGGTAATGCAATTTCTACCTGAAAAAGAACTGACAGTGGACTGCCATGATAATAAAACAAACAATATAAAGGAAATAGTCACCTGTAGAAGGTCATCACTAAGGACTTCTGTTTTCTCTGCTCTGGAAAATAAAGAATAAATAAAAGCAGTTAGATGGATCTATACACACTGGCCACTTTAATACACCTGTTTAAAAACCAGTACCCCTGTGCATTCAGGAATTTGTTAATCAGCCAATCATGTGGCAGGAGTGCAATGCATGCTGATAAAGGTTAAGAGATTCAGTTAAACATCACAATGTGGGAAATGTGATCTCAGTGACGTTTCTGGAGCCAGATGGGCTGGTCTGAGTACTGCAGAAACAGCTGATCCCCCAGGATTTTCATACACAGCAGTCTCAAGAGTTTATACAGAATGGCGTGAAAAACAACAACAACAAAACTCCAATCTGCAGCAGTTCTGTGGGTGGAAACGCCTTGTTGATAAGAGAGGTCAGAAGAACAGCCAGAATGGTTCGATCTGACTGGAAGGTTGCAATAACTCAAATAACCACTGATGATGTGAAAAGCAATGACTCAGAACACGCAGCACGTTGAACCTTGACATGGATGGGCTATAACAGCAGAAGACCACATTAGGTTCCACTACTGTCAGCCTAGAACAAGACTCTGAAGCTACAGTGGGTACAAAAAATTGGAAAGAGACCTGGACATGTTTTTAAATCTTCAACTGTCCAATTTAGGTGAACATTAATGTCTAAATTTCAACTTCATTTACCCAAGTGACCCATAACAGGAGGTACTCCATGAACAAAAAAAAGTACACAACTGAAAAAGTTCAATTACTAAATCATGACTGGACTTGTTAATATTAATTGTTTTATTGCTTTCATTTCTGGACATAATTGTTTTAGCATTCCCGACCAATTTTCCATGGCTTTGCTCAGATTTTTACACAATTTGACTAGAACATTTTTGCCGCCTTTATGCAAAGCATGTACATACAGCCATATAGACCACATCATTTGCAAGCATTCCCGGCAATGAAATTTAGACACTTCTGTCTCACACACTTCTGTACACTCCCCACACCACCACGACCACCCACACATCATCAGAATATGACAGGAACTGCAGGGGGAAAAAACTCTGAACACCATGTAGAGGACTGTGTGAACTCTGTAGGAAATGGAAAGCACAAGAACAGGGAAAATATGGCAAAGACAAAAGACAGAGAGGACCTGCCAGATCTGCAGCACTCTTAAGCTGAACTCACTATATACTGTATATTATTTGTTATTGAACTTTAGGTACTGCTGTTAGTTATTTAGAGCTGGCATCACCACAAGTTTCACAGGAAGCATAGCTCAGATTGTTATTCTGAACAGCAGAGTTTGTTTATGTGCTTGTGTGTTGATGCCAAAAGCATTTTACCTTCCCTAAGTTACAAATCAATTTAGCTAAACTTCCACAGTAAAAGCAGACATTTGTCAGAGACACAGACATACACCTACCCTACACTAGCCCCATTTATAATCCCTAGCTCTTAAGACAGTTAGTAGATAGTGTGTGATAGTGTGTTGGTTGGTGCAATAGCGCTGAAGTAGTGATTTATGTACTGGAAAAGTGCTTATTCAGCACAGTGTTTCCCTTTGTATACTTTCCCATGAGGCCTCTGCATGTGCCCGAGTTGGACTGTAGTTCACATACACTAGTGTAAACCATAACATAATGTTACAGTAACAGAGTATGACCTGGAAAAGGAATCAAAAGTGGCATCTAATGTAATATAATAACATTTTGAGCTAGTTAGACAGACTAAAGGAAAGGAATGAGTTCTGTTCATGCTTCACACCTAAATTAGTCAAATCTCTAAAGCTGATACTGAAAATGAATGAAATGTTTAACTGTTCTACAGTTGGTTCCCGAGTACTGCAGCAGAAAAGCATTAATCCTATTGTTGGGAAACTGCGAGCTCGAATTCTGATGACGAAACACCTTCCCATGGCTAGGAGCCAAGAAAGCAAAACTGTTCATGCTGACTGAGTGGGAGGGATGGCATACTCGCTCTCCTGTCAATTATTGTGAGACTAGCCAATTGTGGGCATCTGAGAGTTCAAGTATATGGAAGAGCGCAGATAGCACTTTGTGTACAACGAGTGTTAGTTTCATGTTTCTCGAAGGAAGTACGTAATATTTTTCACTTTCCCAGGCTGGTAGGTGTCATATGATCACACCAACATGACTTGCATTAGGTTTAAGCATAACCTCCTTCCAGCCATCCATTTTCTGTACCGCTTATCCTACCCAGAGGAAACCCCTGAAGCAAGGGGAGAACATGCAAACTCTGTGGATGCAGGGCAGAGGTGCGAGGTAAACATGCTAACCACCAAGACACTGTGCCACACGTAACCTTTCAAACTGCAATTGCAATTTTTCAGCAAAAAAGTACAAAAACTCCACAAATTGCATTGCAATTTTGAAAACAGGTGCAGCAAAATCAAGCATTTTCGCCCGCAACAATGACAAAAACTCCATAAAATCCTGTATGGACACACGACTATACAGTCATGTGAAAAAATAAGTACACTTGATGGAAATTGTTGTTGTCCATTTACACATTTGGACAAGCAAACATTTGATCCTCTTTGAAACAGTGCCTATTAATAAAGCTGATACACTATCAAATGACACATAAAATTGACATTTTATAGTAATTTTCACAACAAAAAAACCGAACAGATCAGTCACATGGAAAAAGTAAGTACACCCCTACATTTATCACACCTTCAAATCCATATAATTTGAATCAGGTGTTGAAGACTGGGTGCCAGAAGACTACAGTGGTGTGAAAAAGTGTTTGCCCCCTTCCTCATTTCCTGTTCCTTTGCATGTTTGTCACACTTAAGTGTTTCGGAACATCAAACCAATTTAAACAATAGTCAAGGACAACACAAGTAAACACAAAATGCAATTTGTAAATGAAGGTGTTTATTATTAAAGGTGAAAAAAAATCCAAACCATCATGGCCCTGTGTGAAAAAGTGATTGCCCCCTAAACCTAATAACTGGTTGGGCCACCCTTAGCAGCAACAACTGCAACCAAGCGTTTGCGATAACGTGCAATGAGGCTTTTACAGCGTCCTGGAGGAATTTTGGCCCACTCATCTTGGCAGAATTGTCCTAATTCAGTTACATTAGAGGGTTTTCGAGCATGAACGGCCTTTTTAAGGTCATACCACAACACCCAAAAAAACAGGCCAAACCTTCGCCCCCCCCCCCCCAATTCAACTTTTCATTTCATCAGATCGTTGTACTTTCTGTGTGTTTAGGATCATTGTCCTGCTGCAGAACCCAAGTTCGTTTCAGCTTGAGTAACACGAACAGATGGTCGGACATTCTCCTTCAGGATCTCTTGGTAGACAGCAGAATTCATAGTTCCTTTTATCACGGCAAGTCTTCCAGGTCCTGAAGCAGCAAAACAGCCCCAGACCATCACACACCACCACCATATTTTACTGTTGGTATAATGTTCTTTTTATGAAATGCAGTGTTCCTTCTACGCCAGATATACTCGGACACACACCTTCCAAAGAGTTCCACTTTTGTCTCATCGGTCCACAGAATGTTGTCCCAAAAGTCTTGGGGATCATCTTTTAAAGTTTTAGCTTTTAAGGATCTTCTGGTGGACCTTACTGTGTCAAGCAGCTCCTATTTAAGTGATGCCTTGATTGTGAACAGGTGTGGCAATAATCAGGCCTGGGTGTGGCTAGAGAAATTGAACTCAGGTGTGGACAACCACAGTTATAGTATGTTTTAACAAGGGGGGCAATCACTTTTTCACACAGGGCCATGATGGTTTGGATTTTTTTTCACCTTTAATAATAAACACCTTCATTTACAAATTACATTTTGTGTTTACTTGTGTTGTCCTTGACTATTGTTTAAATTGGTTTGATGTTCCGAAACACTTAAGTGTGACAAACATGCAAAGGAACAGAAAATGAGGAAGGGGGCAAACACTTTTTCACACCACTGTATAACCTGTTTAGGGAGTCTTATTTATACATCATTCCACCGTAAGAAACTAGAAAGGATCTAGAAATGGTGCAGATTTCAAACTACTGCCAATTAGTCCAGGACTGGCCGTCCCAGCAAATTCAGCCCAAGAGCCCAAGTCTACAAAAAACGCCAAATTTAATCACAGGATCTGCTATTAAGTCTTGCAACTGTTAATGTGAAAGTGCATGCTTCTACAATCAAAAAGAGATTGCACAAATTTGACCTGCATGGAAGGGGTGCCAGGAAAAAGCCTTTCCAATGAGAATATAGACAAAGACCAGGCCTTTTGGAATAATGTTCTCTGGACAGATTAATGAAAGATAGAGTTGTTTGGTCACAGTAACAGCAGACATGTTTGGCGCAGACCAAGACAGCTTTTCAGGACAAGCAACTCATACCAACTGTGAAGCACGGTGGTGGAAATGTTATGGTTTGGGGTTGCTTCACTGCCTCAAGGACTGTACAGCTTGCATTCATTGATTCTACTATGACTTCTGCATCATATCAAATAGTGCTTGAAGATAACATGAGACCATCTGACTGAAAGTTGAAGCTGAACCAAAAGTTAACCTTTCAACAGGACAATGATCCTAAGCACAAAGAGAAGAAATTGAGGGTTATGGAATGGTCTAGTCAAAACCCGGGGTTGAATCCCATTCAAATGTTGTGAGGGGATTTGAAACGGCCAGTACATGCAAGAAAAACTTCAGACATCTTGCAATTGAAAGAATATTGCATGGAAGAGTGGCCAAAAATTCCAGCAAGCCTGGTGGACAATTATGCTCAAAGCCTACGAGAAGTTCTCTCTGCTAAAGTGGGCAATACTAGCTTCTAAGGCCACGGGTGTACTTGCTTTTTCCACAGAAGATAATCACATTTATTGATATTTCTGTTGATTAAAGGATTGAAAAAGCTCATTTTCCTTGTGGTTTTGTTTCAGTACATCAACTTTATTAATAAGCACTGTTTCAAAGGTGATCAAATGTTTGCTTGTCCAAATATGTCAAAAAGCCAACAATTTCCATGGGCTGTACTTGTTTTTTCACATGACTGTAGGCAGGTAATATCACTTTTCTTGATAGTGAAAATTGTACTGCCCAGCCATCTGTAATGCCAATTCACATCATGAGATTATATACAAAAATAAATAAATTTTTTTTAAAAACAAACAAAAAAAAAAGGTAGCAAAAAGCAGTTTAGGCAAACAGATTTAAGTGGACACTTACCATACCTATTTGCTGTTTGCTCGAGGCAGTAACATCGATGCTGTCTTGACTAAACTATAGGCCATATAGATGGCCAAAATGTTAAAGTAATACTTCTAATCTGTTATAAAGATTATGTGTTTCAACAAAACCTATTTGTCATTGCTATGAGTTTTAGTCATATAAAAGGGAGATCTGAGACTGGACAGGAAGTCAAATAATACAGTAAGATTAACATAAACATAGATATACACACACACACACACACATATATATATATATATATATATATACACATACATATATATATATATATGTGTGTCTGTGTGTGTGAGTGAATTGTCCATCTTATTATACACATATACCAGAAAAAACTCCTTGGCCAGATTGACTACTACTGTGATTATTAATCACTTTCTCTTGCTCACTCTGCAAATGAGTGGATTTCTAAAAAGATTGTGAGATCTACTGGAAGAGGAACCATGTATAGACAAAAAACCACAAAAGATGAAACAGATAGCCACAAGCTGAACAACAAGAAAAAAAAAATATCTATAGAGATCACATTACATAGGCAGAGAGCTTCAAGAGGGCGAGAATTTTTAGATTCCCATCAATATTGAATTAGCATTGATTTGGAGTGCAGCAAATGGACGCTATGTAGGCTTTCTTTTAGTCTTCAAGAAGCTTGGGCTAAAGCCCAGCCTACAAACACTCCTGTCAGAGAGCGCACACTCCATGTGTGTATGATTAAACTCAATCAGCAGAAACACACACGTAGCCCGAAGTTCTTACCCATTGCCATTGCCAAGTATTGCCATGGCAACATTAATGTTTACTCAGTCCGAGGAAACAGTGAAATGAATGGATAAAGAGTGGATAATGGTTTGTGGTCTGGAAAGTAATCCAAAATATAAATCAAACCACAAATCTCCAGTGTAGTGTATTTTGTTATATAATTTCCCTAGATCACTATTTTGGATAGAAGTCTTTTTTTTTTTTTAATAGTCAGTTTTATATTTATTTTATTTTATTTTTTCCAATCCAAATTTCACAAGAAAGTTTCGCTAAAAGCGCATGCATAGCATACACACTTCCTCTACCTTCTCATTTTCCACTGTCTTTTTGTTCTGTTGGTGGAAAAGGGCTGCATGTTATATTAGAAACCGCTGTTAGGAAAGGTTACTTGTCAGTGTGTTGGAATGGGCCCCCTGCTGATAACCAGCCTCCAGTCTGTCAGTTACACACTCTTTAAATGTCAGGTTGATGTGTTTAGATGGCGTGCAGAGCACCGTTGTAAAGTAAGCGTGATCTGTGTGTGATCTTTCCGTGTGTGTGTGTTTCCCATACACAGGCTCTACTTGGGCGGCCCGCCCAGATAGATTAAGATCCGCCCAGATAGTTAAAATCCGAATTCCAAATTTTCTTTTCAATCAAGACGTGCAATTGTCAGTTCATAACCAGCAGACCTTAAAACCCCCCACCCCCCACCCCAAATACGTGCATGACACAGCGATTCAGTTCATGCGTCAATATTCAACAAGAAATTAATGCGATAATAAAAGCACCACACTTGGCAGTTTGTGTATTGGATGCCTAAAAAAATCATGTTTTTTTCATATTTTCAGTGTTTAAAATATTTAAAAAATTTAAGTGTTAACGTTTATACATTATTTTAACTTACGAGAGTACAGTTGGTCTAGCTAGCTAGCCTTGTAGTAATATTAGCTCTAGCCTCAACACCGAACTGAACACTCAGTGCAAAGTGACATAGCTCTAACGTTATCGATAAGTTAAGACAACAGCTTACGGACGTTGGGTAACGTTATCAAGACCATACTACTACTAACTTTTGTGTACGTTTTATTTCTCATGTTCACCGGCTTTCTCGCTACCACCATGTCTCTCTAATGGGTGTTCTGAACGCAAAGCCTACAAAGCTTATTTTTCAGCTTAAAAAAATTTATAAAAATACTGTGCAAACTTAAAACATCAACTCCTTAAAATATCATTTGACATTACTTACAAAACAGAACCGACATTAGTAGTTGCTGTATCACAGAAAAAGAATGTGAAATTGTTTCTCATTTTTGCCAGTATAAAATTGATCTTAAACTTAAATTGTGTCTCAGTTCATTATTTACGGATTTTTTTATTACTGATATTTAAACTGGTGCCAGTTTAACATGTCACCATAGGAACTTCCTCTTTCCTGTGTTAGTCGAACCATACCATCAGACCACATATGTTCAAGAAAGCTGTACATTCTTGTATTGCCTGAGATGTTTTTCACGTATGTGGCCGTCAGTTCAACTTCCATATTATTTCACCATCAGTACGCATATGCACGGCTATTTTGCCTATATAAACCTCGAATCTGCAATAAATCGGACGTCTCTTTGAACTGCTCTGGATGCCAGTGTTCATTTAGACTCCCCGGGGCAGTATACGCTCCGTGATAACCCACAAGTGCTAGGTTTTCTTTAGAGTAAATGAAGCAGAGACAAGAAAGGCTGACGGAGGAAGGGTGAAGATAAAGCTGTTATTTGCTTTAATCCTTACAGTGTATAACATGATGGCATTGCAGAACCTACATAGTGCACTATATTCCCACTAGAACATCATTTGAGATTCAACCACAAAAAAAGAGAGACATTGCAGTAAGTTCCTCCAGTTGGAAATGTATTCATTTTCTAATTCTCTTTCAAACCTAACCCTAATTTAAGAGGGACATGAAGCATATCATAAATAATTTGCATTTTTTCCTAGGTTACACGGTAATAGTCATTTGGCTAAAAAGCTTTAGAAATCCTGTGTTTCAATATTTATAAAAGTTTATTTAAAAATAGAAATGTGGATTATTTTGTTTAATTGAATGTGTAAATATTATGTCAGTTCTGGTAACAATATTTGTGATTATGAAATGAAGTGTGGAATGTGGAAACTTCCAAAATCAATCCGGACCACAGAATCTGTCACTATATTCAAAAAACAGCTAAAGTCCCAGCTAAATTCCATGAATACCTAACTAACACCTAAAATGCCAACCCCACCTTATCATAAAAAAACCCTACTTTGGATCTTACACCTCTACTCTGCACACTTTGCTTTCTAAAACTCAATTAAAAATCTTGAAAGGGAGCACTACTTGTATTGTTCTCTGCTTGATATATCACTTTTCTTGTATTTCCTCATTTGTAAGTCGCTTTGGATAAAAAATGTCTGCTAAATGAATAAATGTAAATGAATAAATGTAATTATCATAGAATGTGATAAAATTATTACATAAATAATTCTTAGCACCTGAACACACAGTATATCATCACCACATGCCAGATTGGAACCAAGTTGCACCGGAGATATTTAGAGTTGGGAGGTGATGTCATTCACCATGATGACACTGTGCATTACCTCATTGTAATGACTGCCTATTTAGACTGATCCCTGGCAAAAGACCAATAACGAGCTCAGGAACTGATCAGTTACCAATCATTTAATTACTGCTTCCACTTATTAAACATACAGTGAGGGAAAAAAGTATTTGATCCCCTGCTGATTTTGTACGTTTGCCCACTGACAAAGAAATTATCTATAATTTTAGAAAAGTCTATAATTTTAATGGTAGGTTTATTTGAACAGTGAGAGACAGAATAACAACAAGAAAATCCAGAAAAACACGTCAAAAATGTTATAAATTGATTTGCATTTTAATGAGGGAAATATGTATTTGAACCCCTCTCAATCAGAAAGATTTCTGGCTCCCAGGTGTCTTTTATACAGGTAACGAGCTGAGATCAGGAACACACTCTTAAAGGGAGTACTCCTAATCTCAGTTTGTTACCTGTATAAAAGACACCTGTCCACAGAAGCAATCAATCAGATTCCAAACTCTCCACCATGGCCAAGACCAAAGAGCTCGCCAAGGATGTCAGGGACAAGATTGTAGACCTACACAAGTCTGGAATCGGCTACAAGACCATTGCCAAGCAGTTTGGTGAGAAGGTGACAACAGTTGGTGGGATTATTCGCAAATAAAGAACTGTCAATCTCCCTCGGGCTGGGGCTCCATGCAAGATCTCACCTCGTGGAGTTGCAATGATCTTGAGAACAGTGAGGAATCAGCCCAGAACTACATGGGAGGATCTTGTCAATGATCTCAAGGCAGCTGGGACCATAGTCACCAACAATTGGTAACACACTACGCCGTGAAGGACTGAAATCCTGCAGTGCCCGCAAGGTCCCCCTGCTTAAGAAAGCACATATAAATGCCCCTCTGAAGTTTGGCAATGAACATCTGAATGATTCAGAGGACAACTGGGTGAAAGTGTTGTGGTCAGATGCGACCAAAATGGAGCTCTTTGGCATCAATTCAACTCACCGTGTTTGGAGGAGGAGGAATGCTGCCTATGACCCCAAGAACACCATCCCCACCGTTAAACATGGAGGTGGAAACATTGTGCTTTGGGGGTGTTTTCTGCTAAGGGGACAGGGCAACTACACCGCATCAAAGGGACGATGGACAGGGCCATGTACCGTCAAATCTTGGGTGAGAACCTCCTTCCCTCAGCCAGGGCATTGAAAATGGGTTGTGGATGGGTATTCCAGCATGACAATGACCCAAAACACATGGCCAAGGCAACAAAGGTGTGGCTCAAGAAGAAGCACATTAAGGTCCTGAAGTGGCCTAGCCAGTCTCCAGACCTTAATCCCATAGAAAATCTGTGGAGGGAGCTGAAGGTTCGAGTTGCCAAACGTCAGCCTGGAAATCTTAATGACTTGGAGAAGATCTGCAAAGAGGAGTGGGACAAAATCCCTCCTGAGATGTGTGCAAACCTGGTGGCCAACTACAAGAAACGTCTGACCTCTGTGATTGCCAACAAGGGTTTTACCACCAAGTACTAAGTCATGTTTTGCAGAGGGGTCAAATACATATTTCCCTCATTAAAATGCAAATCAATTTATAACATTTTTGACGTGTTTTTCTGGATTTTCTTGTTGTTATTCTGTCTCTCACTGTTCAAATAAACCTACCATTAAAATTATAGACGGATCATTTCTTTGTTAGTGGGCAAACATACAAAATCAACAGGGGATCAAATACTTTTTTCCCTCACTGTAAGCAATAGCTTTTGTTGCAAGAGACATCTAATTATCAACACTATATTTATTTAAAGTGATTTCAACTGCTTTATAATTAGAGCAGACTGTTTGGAAACATTTGCTCTGTACAATCTCCAAAACATGATTGGACCTATAATTGGATGAATCAAAACTTGGCACTGTGCTCCAGTCTGGGAAGCTGCTACACGAATAATAATAAAAAAATAAAAAAAATCTCTGATTTACTGTAACAGAGACTTGATGATTTTAACAGCAGTCTCTCAAAAACTGCACACACACACTACTGGCGTTGTTTTACGGATGTTCTGAGGGAGAAGAAAAGCTGGCCTGACTGAAACTGCTCGTTCAAAACGCTAAACAATGTCTATATTGTTCAGTGCGACTGCAATAACAAACAGATTTTACATGCTTTTATTTTTTTTTTAATACAAAAAAATCCCTCTAGAGCAGCGGTCCCCAACCTTTTTTGCACCACGGACCAGTTTAATATCAGACAATATTTTCACGGACCGGCCTTTAAGGTGTGGCGGATAAATACAACAAAATAAAATGATAGGAACGGCATAAAAACTGGGATATTTTTTAAATATAATAATAAACGTGAATCCAATGTGAAATCCCAACTTTATTAGCAGTGTCCTCGTAACATCCTCTCTCCCCCCTAACGCTCTCTGGTCTCTATGGTAAGGTTTCAACGTATCACGTGACCGAGACAAGCGTCTTGACATGCGTCAAGAGTGAGTCGTAGAAGGATGTAACAGAGAGAATCCGGTCATTTTTCAGATCCAGATAGTAAATAAAAAGGAAATAATGTAAGTTATTTATTCTTTCTGTGCGGCCCGGTACCAAATGACCCACGGACCGGTACCGGTCCGCGGACCGGGGGTTGGGGACCATTGCTCTAGAGCACTTTTTCTCAACACAGGGGCGAGATCGGAAGGGGCACACGAAAAACAGACGGGGCATCATTTGGGTGCTATGTGTATTTTATTGCTTTTCAAATAGAATATACATAAATGAAAAACCCCACGTTCTATCTCCAACTGCATTTCCTTCCTGCCTTTTATCCTTACTGTCTGTGCAGACCAGTGTTACCAACTTAACGTCTTTTCAGAACCCTTTAACGACCTTTTTTTTCTTTTTTTTTTTAAAAGCGCTTAACAACAAATCTAGCGACTTTTTGAACAAACCTTAGCAAGTTTCCAAATGTGGCCAGCATTCTCCTGCAAGCGCGAGGTCTTGCTTTCACGCTGCACTCACACCTCTCTACGTCTGCACTGTTCAGTGAGTGTCTGAGAGCCGGAGCAGCACTGCCCTCTGATCACACAGCAGCAGACATAGACATGAATGTAAAAAGAAGCAAGCGCAGTGTCCACTGATTGACTTAATGTCATGGATAACGAGACACGCCCTTCACCCTAATTTACATCAATCTTATGAGAATGTTTTTAGAATGCAACACGAATATGTAATGCAACATGTTTTACATGTCAAATAGTTCACGTTATTACAGCCTAGTTCTCTTGTTCAAAGTAGTTATAGTGTTCATAAACATTTTATATCATTCATGTTCCATACCTGTCTGTTATATAGTTATATAAGTCATAAACGTTATGAAAATGATTTTTTTTTAAAGTACAAAAACACAAAAGCAAAAAAAATCTGTCTATCTATCCATCTATCAAAACAGATTAGGTTATATATAGATTATTAGTTATTTATAGGTTTGATTCGTCATTATACCAGGTCTCCTCCAATATGAAAGGTGCGGGGGTGCCACATGATGGGGGAGGCTTGGGGGGCTTTAGTTACAAAAGGTTGACAACCGCTGCTCCTGTTTTATTCCTCTCATACAACAGCAATTTTACGAAGCTATTTTTCAGTTTCTCGAAGAATGACATCATACCAGTTCATACAGGATATTGCAGTTTTGTGGGGGGTTTTTTTTATTGTTGCGACCAAAAATAGTTGATTTTGCTTCGACATTTTTCAAACTTTGCGAAGCAACTCGCAGACTTTTTTGTGAAATGGCAAAATTGCAAATGCACCAATTTTTTTTGCACAGTCACGCAATGATGATTGTGGGCAAATGAAACCTTTTAGCTGTACTCATGACTGACACGCATGAGTCAAAGAGGGCTTTGGCTGAATGTGTGAAGTGATGACATCACATGATGTGTCTTGCATAAAATCTGCATTCATTTCGAAAAACTGCAAGATCCCCAAAATATTTTGGCGTTTGCTTGATTTTGCATTCATTTCTGTTATAACAAAATCTCTAAATCCTGATGGGACTGTCACACTCTAGCTGTTTATATTTAAGTTTGGAACCTCAAAGAAACAAGTTTGATCATGTTATCACTTTTGTTCAGTTGCTCCCTCACTTTCTCTTTAGTTAGTAAGGCTAAAATGCAGCATGCTACAGATAAACTACTGTGATATAACATACTATATTATATTATAGTCATTCTGTTCTGCCAAAACTATACACTAGTCAGTGATGTGACAGTTTAAATGAGAAGCTGCTTTAAAGGTGCTTTATATAATAAAGTTGTTTATTATTATTATTATTATTATTATTATTATTAATACTACCTACTCTATGAAAACTAGCAGGTATTTCATAAGTAGCACAACAAATAAATCGGTATCTTTATTACTTGGATACTACTTGCATAATTTGAAAGAGAGAACTGTTTATTTTGCACACAGGTGATATAAGGAACCATCTATGTTACAACTGATTCATCACTCAGAGGAAAAGGAACTGGAACAACCGTTATACAACATAACACCAGACACCCTTCTTCCTTCCCTCTCCCGCAGGTACCTGTGTGTATTTACGTGTTACTGCTCTAAATAGCTACAAGAGAAATGTCAGAGTTCCTTCATGTTATTTATGATAGACTGGTTCAGCGATTTCCTTAATACGCCCAACCAAATGTCTGCTTTGGAAAATACCAACCAAATAAACATGCAGTCTCTACACCCAGTGAACCTCCTCACCTCACCTTCCTGTTTATGTGGGTTTGACGCAAAAATTGTGCCACCATTTGTTCCATGCTTGTGTCCTGCATGGCATAAACATGATGAAGATTTTCACATCACAGTTATTGCTTCATGTTTCATCACAGATGATGAAACTGATGCTGTATTATAAAAATAATCATTCCTTAGTCAGAGCAACAGTCCATGTTTCTCAAACCGACATGAACCTCTTGGCAGGTGAACAGAATCATGGGATTGCCTTTTTCCAAACTTCTCTTTTTTCTAAAATCAGGAATTGTAAAAAAATAAATAAATAATAAAAATAAATAAAAAGACTGTTCTTCTGCATCTTTAACTCTGGTGAACTTGTGATACAACTATGTCTTTACAGCTATCTTTACAGCTGTTTATTAGGTTGCATGGGTGGTGATCAGTGTCAATGATATTGTGAGTGCTGAAAGTCACATTTTATTGTATAACAAACTATTGGTACAGGCCTAAAAGACACCCTTGGAATGGCAGAGTAAGTCGGTACATGTGAAGAGTTACACCAGCTTCTATACAGCAGAAGTGGCTCAGTGTATAAGGTTTGGGCTAAAATTGGATTTGAGCCCAATCTTCAATTTTCCGAGAGTATCACAGCATCATCAATTCAATACCTTCACTAATAGCTGATTGAATGGTAAAAATCTATTTTAATCTCTGTTCCATTCTCCTCCTATTTATTGGTAAATGGTTTATTTGGTGAAATGGTTTATAGTTATATTATGAAAACATAAATATATTTTCATAATATCATGTGACATTTCTGCCATATCGCCCACCCCTACTTTGAGTAGGCATGACTGCCAAATGAATAAAAGTACATGGAAAATAAAAAATAAAATAAAATAAAAAAACTGGCAAGCTGAACCATGGCAGAACCACAAGGTATTCCTGACTAGTATATTACAAATCGCTGTAAGTTTTCACTCCTGCATTTTCTAATAACTGATTTATAGAATCCAGCAAAATGTCCCAGGCAGGTTTAAAATATTTAAGTGCAAAAGAGTCCTACCGAGTATAATAAATGGAACAATGCCTCAGCCATCAGCCAAAATGAAACAGGATCTATACTACAGCTTTAGGGATGTCCCGATGGAGTCCTCAAAATAGGGCCAATACAAGGGCTTCAACTATGCAGGGTTTCCATCAACATGAAAAGTCCTCATAAACACTCGAACGCCATTTTTCTAATCTGTATTATATTATCTTGAATTTATTATGGTGATACTTCCAACAAGCGTATGCTACACTTCCACGTGCTCAAATAAAAACAATGGAATTTATGGAAGGGACCAAGTGGAAAAAGAAATCAATGTTATCCCTTTTTCAGGAACACAAATGGATCCACACCCAATATGACAAGCAGAAATGTAAAATATAAAATTTTTACCAGTTTCATTTAGAATGTTCTGCAACATATGTCTAAAGCTGGCTTAAAATGTGACCAGAATCTTTAATAAAAAATTTTTTTTTAAATGAATTAAAAAACACAGCTGTCCTTATGCTACCTTCTGAATAGAATAATTCTTATCAACAACATTAAACACTGAAAATCCATCCATCCATCCATCCATTTTCTATACCGCTTATCGTTCAGGGTCGCGGGGAACCTGGAGCCTATCCCAGGGAGCATCAGGCAAAATGCCTGGATGGGGTGCCAATTCATCGTAGGGCACAATCACATACACACTCACACCCCCCTTCTTACACTATGGACAATTTGGACATGTTGATCAACCTACCATGCAGGTCTTTGGACTGGGGGAGGAAACCAGAGAACCTGGAGGAAACCCCCGGGGAGATCATGCAAACTACGTACACACAGGGCAACCCTAGCGGTGTGAGGCGAACACGATAAGCCACACTACTAAGCCACTGTGCGCCCACGATGAATATCATATATATATCTCTCTCTCTCACACACGCATATTTTTTTTATATATATATCTATATATATACATACACATACACACACACACACAAGATAGATAGATAGATAGATAGATAGATAGATAGATAGATAGATAGATAGATTTAGACAATTAACTACACTATACATTAGATGTATACACACATTACACTATACAGACAACAGCATGACAATATATTGATATTGCCGTATATTATTTAACGTCCTGAAAACACTTTTCAGAGTATTGTCAGGTTCCTGGCTCACTTCTCACCCCTGGTACTCACAGTACCAAGTAACTGGGGTGGGGTTTTGTTTATTGGTACCAACCGTTTTATTTGGCGTCCTTTTCACCTTTTTTTTAACTTATTTATTTATTTATTTTAAAATAATAATCTCTGAACTTCTATACTTTGATAGCAAAACTCAATTTCATAACACCTATTGCAAACCCTGAAGATGTCCTTAAGTATCATGCTTTGATATCTTTGCCTTATTGCACACACACACACCACAGTATTGTACAGTGTAGTTTGTACTGCATGTCTTTTTTTTTTTTTTTTTTTGCTTAACTCTGATTATATGTACATGTTATATCATCTGTCAGTCTACTTTCCTCCAGTTTAACTTACGTTTGGCCTACACACACACACACACACACACACACACACACACACATATACACACCTCACATATTAAAAATACCGGGGTGTCTTATAGTTATTAACTTGACGCCCAAATGTGCCCCCTTTTCTCCTTGACACACTGAAGGTAAAATAAAGGATTTTGACGGAAGTTGTAGAAAGCCGTCTCAGGGGCGTTTCTGCTGTTCTCCTGAACTTGGACACATTGTGACACTCCCAGCACAACGTGTGCTAAGCTTTAAAGCGAGCGCTCCCTTTAAACAATATTCAGGGTGGAAGGGGAAAAACACACACACAGTAACGTCGTGAAAATACACTAACCTTCCAACCGTCTGGTTGGCGAGCTGTTTCATACGATTAAACTGCTTCTTCATCTCGACGCTTTCGTTGTTCAACTTTCAGAAGTTGCGAGGCCCGGTGTGTGTGTGTGTGTGTGGTCGCCTCGCCGCTCAGCTCAGCTCAGTTCAGCTCCGCTCCGCACGCGCAGCCATCTCAGCTAGCTTCAACCCGCAGCTGCTCTCCTCCTCGCGCGTGACCCCTTTTCCCGCAAATGTCGGCCTGTTTGAGACTTAAAAGTTGTCCGCGTCGTTGTTCAACGCTACATGACTTATTCCGCTTTCGGCCCTCTGAGCTCAGCGTTCAAACAGCGGTGCGAGAGGAAGTAGGAAGTGCTTGTCACTTCCCTACCTCCGGAGCTTACAGCAGCACCGCGAGACGCGCACTGACATCCGACACCGTTCCGGTGTGTGGCCTCGTCCGCCTCTAGCACTCATTCACTAACATACTCAACAGTACGCTTAAAGAGTACAACTACAGCTGCAGTCAGTCTGGAGTCTAGACTGTCCAAAGTCTGCATACTGCCAAAAGGGGCGTGGTTTACAAAACAACAAAAATATTGTTTAATGCAGTATTGGATTCGATCATAGACCTCGACTTCAAATATTTCTCTGGCTGAATCACAAATTGCTCTCTACTTCCTATATAAGGGAAGGGTTCTCAAACTTGTTGCAACCAGACAGGCATCCTTATGAAAGAATTATCCTGGAGCAGAATCCAACTATTCATTCTTTCAAATCTGTTCAATAAAGAATTTGTTGAAGCCATAGAGTTTTTATTCCTGAGTTGTCCACCAACAGAACCCATTCAATCTGACTTGGTATTATTTATAGACCTGTTTGGGGTTTTTGAGGTATTAAGGCTTGGATTAAACCCCATTCGTTTCAAGTTACCAGTCAAACAGGCAAAGAACTCCCCCCTCAATCATGGACACCACTTCGAGAGCCAAAGACATAGGATGTGAAAAAATGGCTGTGCACTCAATGTAGATCTCGAGTCAAATGGGTTTCAGCCAACCATTTTGTGGTTTTGTGAAAGCTGGGCAAATCTGAATAGGCCGTGTGCCATTGTCTGAGATTTTTCTTCCTTGCAATTCTTCTAAAAGTGCAACCACTAACAAAACCACTAAATCTGTAGTTCTGGAGAATACAATGCATATCTGGTATTTCGTGCCTTTTCCAGAGCAATAACTGATTTAATTAGTGCAGTTAAATGTTGGTAAACAAAAAAAAGAACATGTCAAACAGCAACTCGGTTAAGAGCTATACCGTTTTAATTTCATCTCCATCTTCAATTAATTTTAGGCTACACTGGCAATGACAAATTAATAAATCAGTGAGCTGACTGTGCAAAAAAAAATGTTCAATCTTTGTATCATATTACATTCATTAAAACACATCCAATTGTTAAAATGCACTCAACGTGGATGAAGTGATGATTCTACTGAACACACCAAATGCAGTCATTGACGGTTGTGTTAATTTATTAAAACGTCCAAGACAGTGCTACTCTCGGACAAGTGTTTGGAAGCACAGCGTTCAACCAGAGATCTTTCATCTTAGCCAAAATGGTTGGTGTGGTTTCAGGTTTTCATTCCAACCAAACCAGAGACACGGTTGCTTCAGATGTCTCTAAGGCATGTCTCCTATTTGACTGGAATTAAAACCTGCAGTCACACTGATACACTGGTAAGATTTCCCCAGTGGCTAATACATCTGATTCAACTGAGGAATTATCAAACACTTGATGTGCAGGGTCATGGAATCTTAAGACTACTGCAGTAACATGCTCTTGCTCTACTTGCACAACATAAGTAGCTTTGCAGAAGTGGGGAGAAAAATAACAAAGAACAAGGGCTTCTCTCTCTTAGGTTTCTGTTTCAGCAGAGTGTGGGATGTGAAATTGTGCTTTATCTGTGTAATTTATATGAACATTCTCATGCTTTTTCCTCATTAAGCTTTGAGATACCATTTAGCATAGCGTAAGTCATTTTGTCTTCTTCTTTTATTTTTTAGCTTTGTTTGTAAGGTCATTGTCTATGTAATTAAATCTTCCCAAAAAGAGCTGTAGCTTACAGTGACACTTCCTGATTTATAAAGTGTATTATTTATATCTTCAAACCTTATTCATTGTGTAGGCCACTGCTTCTCAAAGTGGGGTCTGGGGATGCCCAAGGGACCATGATTTTTTAACTCACCATTACCAAAGTTGTATTTATTACTGAGTTCTATTATTGAGTTCTTGTAGTTATTAGTCTATTTGACTGCTCATTTTAATTAAATTTGTTTAAACCAAACATTAATAACTGAAAAACAAATCAAGGCCTATAAATAATGTCAACTGCAATCTAATGTCACTGAAAAAGTCAAGGATAGAAAAAAGCTTGAGGACTCTAATAGATAACCATAATATTATTGTAAACATTTGAATAATGAGCATAATATTTCAGTGGTTCATAAAATAAATCTGTACTGAGGGGGCCCAGGACATTTTTACAGCTCAAGGAGGTCCATTGCAGCAAAAAAAAATTAAGTCTAAAGGCGACCATAAATAATGTGGTCTGCTCCCACCTGGTGGTCAAGATTGGTCATACTGAACTCACGAGGAATTTTACAGTACAGTATATTACACTTAGGTGAACACACACTTTATAAAGTTGCTTTGCTGTGTTATATTTGGAAAAGCTTAGTAGTTATTATATTTTCAATAACACTTACACAAATACTTAAAAATTAACGTATTGTCCTAACCTTTTTGCCCATCCTGAGTTAACCAGAATACCCTTGAATGAAGTAGTCATCAATTAATGCCAAATTGGTAGGAAAGACTAGGTCGGTACTAAAATACTAAAATTCATATCACTGTCATGATTTATTATGATTATTGTAGTAAAATTGTAAAAGCAATATTGTGCATATGGAATGCTGTATAACTGATTATAGCCACATGTCTAAGAAAGACCTATTCATTTGACAGAAAATACTGTATATCTCCCTCAACAATTTGCTCTGCAAATTTCGGTAGTAATCTAATCTGTGAAAAATAACACGGGCATGTGCCTTTTCAAAGTGTGGAAAGAAAAATACAGTTCAAAGATATTTCTCATTGTGCTGTGATAGACAGAGAGTTATTGGAAAGCTGAGTGATGATAACATCTCAGTGCAAATCCAATCTGCAAATATGAAAATACAGATTCAGTCATATTTTCTATTCATCAAGCATAATAAGCCATATCTACTATGATTTATTCAGTAATACAAAAAGTCAAATATTTCCAAACGCATGACCAAAAAAAAAAAAAAAACCCCAACTGTACATCCACTAGTTTGTTTATTCAAGATTAATACATAATATGAATTGATGGTGCAACAACCGACATATCAGTGTATGATAAGTGTTAAATATTGTAATTGTGTCTGAGATCTGATGATAACAAATGGTCAACGTCTCGCAAAAGTACACACAATGAAACTTCTATTATTTCTGAAATCAGAAAGCAAGTTTTTTTTTTGGAGGGGGGGGATTTGCAGTAAGGAGCGCAGCATAAACACGGTTAATAACTGTTTAATAAGCATGCTTGGTTATTCTTATAAGCTTTCTAAGTCAAATAATAATAATAATAATAATAATAATAATAATAATAATAATAATAATAATGATAATAATAAGAAGAAGAAGAAGAAGAAGAAGAGGAAGAAGGAGAAGAAGAAGAGGAAGAGGAAGAAGAATGACAAGGAGAAGAAGATGATGAAGAAAAATGGTGAAAGCATCTTTGATTTTAGGAAATCATTGTTACTGCTCACTAATTCATTTTCATCCATTATCATTACCACCATCATGTCTGATGGCTAAATAAATGCAGCAATAATGCCTGCCAAATGGTAAAATAAAAAAGTTTACTTCATATTTAATTTTTATGGTTTTAGAAATTCATAAAAAAAAAATAATAATAAAACTAATGGTAATGGCTACATTTACATGCACATCAATATTCCAATATTATTCGGAATTTGGCAATATTCTAATTAGTATTGAGTCATGTACACACCAATTGCCTAATTCCGATTAAGACAATATTCTTATTCCCCAAATTCTGATTCCAAATCCTGGAATATGCCTGTTTTAATCGGAAATTTATTGCATGTAAAACACCTTATTCAGGAAATCCACTGAAAGGAGATATACAGTATCTCACAAAAGTCAGTACACCCCTCACATTTTTGTAAATATTTGATTATATATTTTAATGTGACACCAGTGAAGAAATGACACTTTGCTACAATGTAAAGAAAGTAATGAGTGTACAGCTTGTATAACAGTGTAAATTTGCTGTCCTCTCAAAATAACTCAACACACAGCCATTAATGTCTAAACTGCTGGCAACAAAATTGAGTACACCCCTAAGTGAAAATGTCCAAATTGGGCCCAAAGTGTCAATATTTGGTGTGGCCACCATTATTTTCCAGCATTGCCTTAACCCTCTTGGGCATGGAGTTCACCAGAGCTTCACAGGTTGCCACTGGAGTCCTCTTCCACTCCTCCATGACGAAATCACGTAGCACAGATGCTCAATAAGGTTTAGGTCTGGAGACATGCTTGGCCAGTCCATCACCTTTACCCTCAGCTTCTTTAGCAAGGCAGTGGTCATCTTGGAGGTGTGTTCGGGGTTTTTATCATGCTGGAATACTGGATACTGATCATGCACTGCTTTAGTATGTCACAGAACATGTTGGCATTCATGGTTCCCTCAATGAACTGTAGCTCCCCAGTGCCGGCAGCACTCATGCAGCCCCAGACCATGACACTCTCACCACCATGCTTGACTGTAGGAAAGACAACCTTGTCTTTATACTCCTCACCTAGTTGCCGCCACATACACTTGACACCATCTGAACCAAATAAGTTTATCAAATAAATCTCATCCGAGCACAGGACATGGTTCCAGTAATCCATGTCCTTAGTCTGCTTGTCTTCAGCAAACTGTTTGTGGGCTTTCTTGTGCATCATCTTTAGAAGAGACTTCCTTCTGGGACGACAGCCATGCAGACCAATTTGATACAGTGTGCAGCGTATCGTCTGAGCACTGACAGGCTGACCCCCCATCCCTTCAACCTCTGCAGCAATGCTGGCAGTACTCATACATATTATTTCCCAAAGACAACCTCTGGATATGACGCTGAGCACGTGCACTCAACTTCTTTGGTCGACCATGGCAAGGCCTGTTCTGAGTGGAACCTTACCTGTTAAACCGCTGTATGGTCTTGGCCACCGTGCTGCAGCTCAGTGTCAGGGTCTTGGCAATCTTCTTATAGCCTAAGCCGTCTTTATGTAGAGCAACAATTCTTCTTTTCAGATTCTCAGAGAGTTCTTTGCCATGAGGTGCCATGTTGAACTTCCAGTGACCAGTATGAGGGAGTGTGAGAGCGATGACACCAAATTTAACACACCTGAGACCTTGTAACACTAACAAGTCACATGACACCAGGGAGGGAAAATGCTAATTGGGCCCAATTTGGACATTTTCACTTAGGGGTGTACTCACTTTTGTTGCCAGTGGTTTAGACATTAATGGCTGTGTGTTGAGTTATTTTGAGGGGACAGCAAATTTACACTGTTACACAAACTGTACACTCACTACTTTACATTGTAGCAAAGTGTCATTTCTTCAGGGTTGTCACATTAAAGATATAATCAAATATATATATTTTTTAATGTGAGGGGTGTACTCACTTTTGTGAGATACTGTATGTGCATGCTCAGTGTGAAGTAATCTGTAGATACTTAGCTGTATGCTAGGTATTTAGGAATGGCAACTCAGGCATACTTACAACAACCATGTATACAGGAATATTCTGATGCCTGTACACATATAAACATCGTATTTGGAATATGGCTGCAACCTGAATACAGACCTTAAACAGAGTGCATGTAAACGTAGCCATTGTTTCCATTCCCATTTCCATTTTTTCATTGATATGCTTCAACATGCATGATGAGATATATTCAGTAATGGTTTATTAATGTGCCATCTCTGGCACTAACTTCTTATTTATAATTTTATTAATCCCGGTAAGCATTAATTTGCAACCAATATTTCTTGTATGCCCAAATTTCTTTCAGGCATAAGTCATTAATTTATATTTTTCTGGCAGATTTACCTTCAGTTCAGTTGGTTGTAGTTTAGTTAATGTGGAGATTTCAGCATCAGTTTCAGCTTTTCATGTACTAATTCTTTGATGCCAGTGGATCTCAGTTTTAGTTTCATCATGCTGCTATGTCACATGGTGTAGTATATGTCACAACTCTTTTATAGCTGACATATATTGCTGGTTGGCTTTCATCCTAAAATGCCTGACCTAACTGTAATGTACTCACTTCAAAGTGAAAGCTTAATTCGTGCATCATTTTATTTCCATTGTTTTACCCATGTGATATATATTTTTTATAAATGTTCATTGAACTCTATAGCCTTGTAGTTAACCAGAACTTTTGGTAAAAACCAATTAGCATAAAAGTCAGTATTAGTGGGTTCTACCATATCCCACTTTGTACCTCCTTCCCTTCTTCTCTCCTCCTCCTTTCTTACATGTTTATCAGACCAGGATTGCCCTATTTAACTGTACTGCCAGCTCCATTTATCAACAGCCAACATGAGCACGCACCAATCAAAAACCAACTCAGACACAGACATGTGTAACTCAGTTAGTGTGTTCGACATAGAACCAGAGGAGGACGAGACCGTAATCCACCGCTTGGTCAATGTGTTTCAGCCTTATATCCAGCCCTGTATAGCTGAACTGGTAGGATCAACGCTTTTCATCTTCACTGGCTGCATGTCCGTCATAGAGAATCCGCAGGACACTGGGAGTCTGCAGCCAGCTCTAGCACATGGCCTAGCACTCAGCATTGTCATAGCACTATTTGGCGAGATCAGGTATGGGTGCAGTGAGTTGATGTTTTTTCCTGGGTGATGTGTTGCAAGATCAAGAGCTTGTTTAGGAATTAATTTAGAATTAGAATTGACACTATTTATTATTTATGGGTTATTTGATCCTATTTCTAGGCAATTCTAAAACAAAATCAATGTCCTTTTTGTGGACATTCAGTGCAGAAAAAATGTGTTGCATACATTGTTCTTAAAGGCATTTTTCAGTAAAACAAAGTATACTGTTAACCTGCTATAACTGGTGTCAGAAATTCAGCTACATGCATTGACACAAATTTCTTCCTGCAGTGGAGGTCATTTCAACCCCGCCGTCTCTGTGTCTGTTTACCTGATCGGGGGTCTTAATGTCATCTTACTGATACCGTATATCATGGCGCAACTGTGTGGTGGACTCATTGGAGCAGGTCTGGCTAAAGTAAGTCAGATATTATTAATTGAACTTGAATGTTGAAAATCTGTTGAAAATCCAGTGTATCTCCATGCACTGTACTTATCTTAGAACAACTCCACTTATCTGTATTTGTTCGTTTCATACACGCGCACTGCTTGACGTTATCAGGAATACAGGAAACTCAGAGGAGTTGCAAAGATTTTATAAGAAATAATCACAATGACTCAAATGTACATGTTTGTGGGCATGTATATATTACAGATGTAATATTCTCTTCTGTTCCTTAGAGTATCTCACTACCACATAATTACTACAATGCATCTGGTGGTGCGTTTAACACAGTCCAAGAGCGAGCTCAGATTGAGCCTGCTGTTATAGCTGAGATAGTAATGACGCTGTTCCTGACCATGTCAGTGTGTATGGGGGCGGTGAATGGCAAGACACGTACCCTACTAGCTCCATTCTGTATTGGACTGACAGTTGCCGCTGATGTCTTAGCAGGGTGAGTATGGCATTATAACGCACACGCACACTGAACTATTATTAATAATAAACCTTCAGATGACATCAAAAACAGATGTTCCTCAGATTTCTGAGCTCTGTCTAATGCAGTCCCATTCTGGACTTTTATAATCTGGTACCTTCAGGGCTCCTCTACCCGTATAGGCAGTTTCACCACAACATGCCTCCAGCTACACCTCTGTATTTCTTGTATACTATTATTTGACTATCTGATGGTTTCATACCTAACCTAATATTATCCTACATGGTGTATTTAATATATATAAAAGAATTTAGAAGTCAGAGAATTTAAAGCGAGTTGTGCTTGGAGTCAGGACACAATTCGCACTCACCTTGTCGGATATTTGTTTTAGTGTCAGTTCCTCTTGGCAGCTCTGATATCTCCTCTGACCTACACATTTGTTGATAGCTCAGGCATAGTTTTCAGTGGTTGGAACATATGACTCAAAGCATAACTATGAAAGAATGGGGGGATGCCATAATGTTTTATACAGCAGAGTAAACCCCTTAGAGGGAGCTGCAATATCTTTGCCAAAACTTACATAGTAATATGCTACTTATGTACCATAAATTAACCTCAGCTTGCATACTTTTTTAGTGGTTTTTAGTTCTAATTTTGTTTTTATTATAGTTTTACAACACTAGGAGAATTTTGCTCAAGCATGCCACATTCTGCCACATCTTTCACAAATCTCTTTCATTAGCCAAAATATCTACACTTATGAGTATTTGCCATGTCAGTTATGTAGACTCTTAGAAAAAAAAAAGGTGTGGAACACTGGAAATATGGAACCCTTAAGGGTTTTTCAGTTGTCACTGTTTGCAGAACCTTTTAACAGCGACCATATTTACACATGGCCGTTTCATGCATCTTGTACCCGCATTGTATCCTTAACTACATGCATTTAAAATTGAGTCTCTGGTCAGGTAGACCCGTGTTTCCATTTCTACCAACTTCCAGTTTTCCTCTTCTTATATGAATTCAGGTGTTGCTCCATCCAAAAAACATTATCTTAAATTATTTATTTTTTTAAATCATATTTTTAACTTTTTAATGACACCAATTTCAGCATTCACAGACTCACATTCACATATCACCTATTGGTGGTTGTTATTGTTGTTGTTGTTGTTGTCAAATGTGGCTTAGGGCGATAGAGGCATTTACCCTTGTATGATATAAAATGCATTTAAAATACATCTAGAACACTTCCTGAATTGTC
Source organism: Ameiurus melas (assembly GCA_012411365.1). Taxonomy (NCBI): domain Eukaryota; kingdom Metazoa; phylum Chordata; class Actinopteri; order Siluriformes; family Ictaluridae; genus Ameiurus; species Ameiurus melas. Next base: position 29,299,463 of record CM022753.1, on the reverse strand, counting down.
TTGGGTTAAGTGTCTCTTGGGTAATTTCATTTTTATGTGGATAATCACTATCCTGAAGCCTAAGATGCATGACATGACCAAGATTAAATGGGGTTAAAGTATTTCCCTATCACTCTTTAAGGAAGCTAAGAGCCCTTAGCTTTACAAAGAACCCCCTGAAGAACCATTAAGATGAAGCCTTTTAATAATTAATGGAGTAAAAAAAAAACATTCACAAACATTCAGACATTCACAAATTACTAAGTAGCTCCCTCCTGTCCAAATAGCTGTTGGACCCATTAGACTTACCATGAACTGTGACACTTCCTCGTTATTTCTCATATCATCAACACACAGACACACAGCAAGTGAGCAGTCAAGGCATAGTTACAGCACCTTCACAGTACAGCTTGAAAACACTAAATCTCATGCTCAGGGCCCCTAAGTGGACGGGACCTTCAAGGGACCTGGACTAGAAAATGTGAGACAAGACTGTTATATTTTTTTATATTTCTAATTTGACATTTCTTGATTAAATCAATTCAGTGTTCAAATAAATTAAATACATTTTATATGAGCATTTTAAAAGAGCGTTTTCACAAAGCAGCTTTACAGAAATGTTGATGTAGATCAACGTTTGATTTGGTGGTACCTCAGTGTTTAAAACAATGGACCTCTGATCAGATGGTCATGAGTTTGTGAATTCAAATCCCAGTGAGTTCAAATCCCAAGCCCTCAAGCAATAGGAAAAAACCTAGAGAGGAATCATACTCAAAAGGAAACCCATCCTCTTCTGAGTGTGATTATATCAGTACTCTTCTACAACTGCATATATTCAAATTAAACAGTATTAAGTGTATGGAAAGGATATTCAATATGATCAGATTGTGAAGAAGAGTCCTAGGACAGTCCCAGGACAGTCATTATGATAACAGCAGCAGTTCTTAGTTACAAATCTACAGTATCCAGGCATTATCCACTGAAGTAAGAGTGAGTGTCTTTTTCTGGGAAGTGCAAAGCAGCAGAAGGTGAGTCACAAGTGCAGAAAGCTCTAAGCAGCAGTATGAGGATAAATCTGGCAGGACCACAGAGCGAGGGGAGTCACTGCAGTAGAGGTGTGTCAGGATCAGACACTGACATCACATCAGGAAACTGTGTACATAGAGTTTAGGTATCAGGAGAGTAGGTATGATCTAATCTTACAGTATATGCGAGTGATTGTGTAAAACCTTTGGGAAAACAAAGTTCATTTGATGTCATTATTTACAAGAGATGTGAACAGAGCTAGTTCACGCTCCTGTTCACGCTCTACCTCCAAAACTTTATGTTTGCCTATTTTGAAATAAGTATTAAGCATCTACCTACAAACAGCAAAAGCAACTGAAGAAACTGGACATGGTTTGTTTTTACAGTCTGATAGTGTATAATTGTGGCTTACAGTATCGTTTTTTTTCTTGAAACATACCAGACCTGCTGACAGAATGACATTATAAAACATGTAAAAGTACAGCAATCTTATCAGTAGTGGAGGATAATGTCATGATTATTTATATGAACATTTTATATATTCCCGTTTTATTGCTGTATGTTTCCTATTGTTTGTTTCCAGTTTAATCCTGTGCTCGGTGTACTGTGTACCTCGTTGGTGTTTTTCACAATCTCTGAATGTCCGCATGAGTTTCTTTTGAGTTCACTGGTTTCCTCCCACTACCACAAACATGCATGTAGGTGGATTGGCTAAGATAAATTTCCCCTTGGTGTAAATGAGTGTCCATGATGCCCTGTGAAGGACTGGTCTCCCATCCAGGGTGAATTTTCCACCTCACTCCCAGCATTCCCGTGATATGCTTAAATCCACCACAGTCCTGACCAGGATAAAACATAAAAAAAGGATTCAACATCTGGAGCTACAGCAGCTGCACTTACTTCAGCCAGAACAAATGCTTACTGCTGAAAGGATCCAAGTCCTTAAGCACACATTATGATCAGAGCTTTATACTTTGGTTATATGCAACCATGTGCTTTATAGTTACCTAAAATCTTCTTATTCTTTTCCTGGAAAAGACACATGTTTCAATAAAGCCTTTAAATTAGCTAAATAAAATATTTTTGCTTTAATGATCAAATTTAGAATAATTGCATTTGACAGTTTTGAAAAGAAAGCACTTTTCTATAGTAACAGTGTGGCTATTATTTCAAATGCCCAACATAAGAATATTAGTTGTGCACAGGCAAATGTGAGGGAGCTCAGCTTTCTTGTGATGTGGGAATGAGCACCCCAAAGCCACCTGAATATATACTCCCACTCACACAGACTTCATACATTCACTGCGGCAACTGTGTTTTCATCCTGCCATGCTTGTATCACATCATGTATCACAAAACCCTTCATATTAATTATCATTGGTCATGTGGTTAAACTAACCAAATTACCCACAGCCCAATAGTGCCAGCTCACACTGTCAGTTTCGTCGATATGCACCCATTTCATTTTTATTTCTTCATTGGCCAATGCAAACTGAATTTAAATATATTGTCGGTACAGTAGCTGCAAATATTGCTTAACTCACTGTGCTACCTGCTCTTCACTAAGTTGGCTAATGAGAACATTAGCTGATACAGAACAGATCAATACAAAAAGTGAATTTAATTGGGGAATTTTTTGTCATTCTGGGATGTGCAGCACTCAGAGCTATCTAATATGACTGTTTTCAGCTGTCTAAAATATGTCACCAATAAACAACATGAAATGGTACTGGAGATACGGAAAAGAAATCAGACCCCCTCTAGTAAAAGTGAAAACTTGAAGCTGCATGTAACTATGAAGATAACTGTGGCATAACATTTGATGACAGCCTGTACTATGGGCAAATATGACGTAATGTGCTGTACTGAGAGCGCACATTTCTGCAATTTAGAGGAGCAGTCTCTGGAGCATGCATGAACCCAGCACGTGCCTTCGGACCAGCAGCAGTGGCAAATTACTGGACATATCACTGGATCTACTGGGTCGGGCCCATGGCTGGTGCACTACTCACTGCTACTCTTATCAGGTAAATATGCAGCTAGGTATATTAAACAGTAAAGAACATAATTCTAAAGGACACAAATATATACATACATACATACATACATATATATATATATGTATGTATGTATTTATATTGCATGTTGTTTTGTTTTTTTCCAGGTTGATGCTGGGTGACAAGAAGATTAGAGTGATACTGAAGTAACTTCACAAAGCTGGAAAAAAGTCATAGACAAAAAGTCAATGTAAAATATATGAATAGTACTGCCATTTCTGATTGTCATTTCTGAATGATTAATCATTCATTTGAATGTTGCTTCTGCATAATCGTACAGAATAGTACATAATGTAGTCAATAGTATAAAATCTAATACAGTAGAATACAGTAGTTGAGGCTCTGGGTTGCTGATCGGAGGGTCCGGAGTTTGAGCCCCAGCACTGCCAAGCAGCCACTGTTGGGACCTTGAGCAAGGCCCTTGACCCTCTCTGCTCCAGGAGTGCTGTATCATGGCTGACCCTGTGCTCTGACCCCAGCTTCCTGACAGCCTGGGGTATGTGAAGAAAACAATTTCACTCTGCTCTACTGTATATGTGACCAATAAAGACTCATTATCATTAAATATACAAAATACAGTATTTGTGGAATCTATAATGTTTTGATTTATGTTGTGTAAGATTTTTAATACTTTAAACATTTTCTTGAAAATAACACATCAAAAACAAAACATAATGAGTATCAAAGCAAACATCTTCAAATCTCTTCAAAATAGTGATATATTTCCTAAACAACTTCACACAGCATGTAATTCATACTTTGTGAATTACACAGAGCATGTAACAGCTTCTGCAGCAACATACACTACATATCTACTATAACAGTCTGCTTCTGTTGATTGTTGTGTTCAGTTTCGTTTTCTATGAATGCTGGAGACTGGCCTAAGAAGCTTGTTGTTTCTTTTTTCTTGCTTACCAAGTTTGAAATATGTTCAATGCATTATCTTGCTGAAGATTCACCGACTGTATAATTCTGATGGAACTACGTTACTCTGAAATTTCATTAATTTATAAAACCAGTAAACACTGTCACTAGCAAAGCAAGCCCAGGCAATCACCCTGTTTTAAGTAAGAATATCACATTTGTTCACCATCACACAATTCAGACTAAATCAGTAGATTTATTTCTCCTTCATACTTGTTCAGTTTGTAAGAATCTTTCAAAGACATGCAACTTGAATGAACTTGTTCTTGAAACTTGTGGTCACTTTTGGCCTACATAGCCTTGTGCAGTGGTACTTTCTTTAGATCATTCAATGGTCTTGGACCAGTCACAGACACTGGCTAAGTTATCAAAGTTGTAAAGATTAAGCTTTATCAAAATTATCCAAGTTGTAAAGCTTTTTAAGTAGAAACAAAATATTTATTACATTGATAAATAGAGATTATATATAAAAAGCCTAATCGTCAAGCCTTTTATATTTAGAATGAACATTTTATCCTGTATAAATGGTGACAAAACATTAATAAAACTTTAGTTATTGTAGACAACATCAAATTTCCATTTTCACAGTTACGGCTTTTGAATAACTTCAGATTGAAATTCCATTTAATTGAATTTGACCTAATTTCCCTTTTCATTAGAATTTTTATTTTTATTGTGTCTTCTACTGTATATGTAATAAAAGTCTTTTGTTATTCTCTTTTTCTTAAAGGTAAAGCTTAGGAAAATACTCAAAATACTTTAAAAACATTTTACATTATATATTATAAGATAGACTCACTCTCAGGTTATAATTCATCTATTATTTTCAAGTTAAAACACACATTGAAATAAAACCTTTTAATCATAAAAGGTAAGACCATACAACAGTGTTTTTCATATCAGGAAGGGTTCCAAGTAGAACACCTTCAGAAAGCATGACAAACCTTCCTCTGGTGTCATTTATTATAAAGTATGACTTGTGTTTTCAAGTCATTATTCCCTGCAGTATGAATAACCAGTAACAGGGCAGTTTGTATTATTATACTGCTTAACATTTTAATCAAAATAAATCACTAAAATGACTTTATGTAGATGTTAAATATACATTTACATGTTGCCAGGGGAAATTATCATTCTATTTGGAAAAATTAAGTATCGTATGAAAGCTGAAACCAAAAACTTAATGCTTCCAAGAAGCGCATTTATTCAATAAATGCCTTTCAGCTATTTACAATCTGACCAAATGATTAGCCGAGACCCAGACTGACTTGCAGGACACAATTTTCCTGCAGTTCCTGAGACCACTCAGGCTTCAGGAACACAGTGTCAGAGGTAAGTTCACGAGTTACTAAGAAGCAGTTGGACAAAGCAAAATAAATGAAGTGAGAAAGAAAACTCCATGGGTATTAGTTTAGGAACTTGTAACTGAACTTTTCATCTGTAGTTACACTGTTGAAACATGTTTGAACAGTCTATTAGACATGATAAAACCATGTCTGGTGGACACTGCTGCAAATATTTGAATTTTCAGCTCTCAACAAACTTATCTTGAATTCACAAATGTCAATAAGGGGTTAGCTGGAAAGAAAGGGTGAATTGTAGAGGCAAGATTTCAGTTTCAAGCACAAGTTCTGACTATTCAAATAATATGAAAATAGTGTTTAAACTCTAGAAATCGTGGTGTCAATACAGCTGTGTACTCAGTGCAGTAAGGCAGGTCACAGCACCATCTACCATAGAGCAAAGTGTTGAACTTAAACTAAACTTGTCCGTTCATTTTTGTTTCACACCATTTTGCTTTTTTCTGTTTTCTGATGAAAAAATTATGAGCTCACAGTACAGCTTTTACCATCTGGCACCAACCGTCATGCATTATTAAAATTTAGATGTGCCAATCTGCTTTTTTGCTGCCAAAACACAAGGGGGAAAAAAATTTAAAATGCTTGTGACTAGTTAATTCCATTTATAGAGTAATCCAGTATGCCTGGATTAGTCAAACTTTTAACATTTAAATTGATTATAGCAGTTCATTAACATTTTTAACTTTTTGAATACTTTGTCCAGAGCTGAAAGATGCTATTTACAATGAGATAAAGGGAAATGTGTGGGTATGATAAATTTTGCTAATGATATTAAAGTTCTTTTTATTGAAGGATTAAAAGTGGTTGCTGAATTACCATGGGAAGTGTCTCGCACAGAGCAGAGAGTTAGGTGTGATCAATAAAGCTGACATGCATTTTGCTCATGTTGAGGCTGGGTCCCGCTCCTCATTACCTTATGAATTAAAAGAAGAACAATTCTGTCAATGAAGTTCCAGCAAAACCTGATTACAAACCAAGGACGAAGAGGAAAGGAGACATTTTGTTCAGAGAGGAGAGAGTCAGTATCAGATTTGGCTTTTGTGTGTGGCTCTGCATCCTCTGTGGAGTAAGAGCAGTGAAAGGATTGACTGAGTGGACGGCTATCATGCTGTTTCACATTGTGCAGCAGCACAGCAGTGGCCCACATGGGAAAGCTTGGCAGGCAGTGCTCTAAGCCAATTAACGAGCCTGTGGGGAGAACTCCCGTCGGTCTTCCGGGCCAGGGGCATTGCGCTCCCCTGAGGTCCCTGGCCGGTTCCACCACAAAACTGTCTCTGCTGTGGGAAGTCCGGCAGATGGGGCTCAGACTGGAACCAAACGCCCAAGGCTGAGTACAACAATAGTGGATGGACATAAACAAAATAAAGCATTAATTTCATTAGTTGCCTGACAGATGCATACAGATGTGCATGCAGGATTCATGCCAGGAAATTCAGTAGTTAGATGTAATCAGTAATTAGATATATTACAGTTTGAATAGGTCTTGGAAATGACATTGTAGGTATAAAGTTAAATTAAATGCAAATGTTTGTTAGAGCAATAAATGCATTTTCCAAATAATTATAATAAAATATCTCTCTCATATATGATTATGTATTTTACTGTAGATATTTTCAGATTTTTTACATAACTTATATATTATTATTATTATTATTATTATTATTATTATTATTATTATTATTATTATTATTATTGTTGTTGTTGTTGTTGTTGTTGTTATTATTATTATTATTGTCGTTGTTGTTGATGATGATGATGAAAAGGATCCTCCTTACCCACAAATGGATAACAAATTAAAGACAAATTAAAGGAAAACCCAACATAAAGTTTTGGGCCACTATAAGCTTCCACAGCAGCTACAGTGTGCCTTGACATAGATGTTACATGCCTCAAGTGCAGTGAACAACCTTTTTTCAAATATATATATATATATATATATATTCTCTCAGTTGGTGTTTTGATGGTGGTGGTGGAGAGCACTGTCTAACAAGTCAGCTCAAAATGTCCCATGGGTGTGCAATTGGTTTGTGATTTGGTGACTGTGAAGATCATAGCATATGATCATTTTAAGACTCATCAATATATTCCATGAGAATATTCCTGTACTCTTCCTGGAAGAGACCACTCCCATATATAATTGCTATATCTTAGTATAAAACTCTATATAACTTTGTGGTGATTTGGAGTAAATGTTCCCATTGGGACAAGTCTATGCAGAAATTACAGCATAACAGAGTCAGTCTTATTTTTTTCTTTAATTTTTTCCTTTAAAGGCATAACCCATCTTCAAATACATCTGTGCAGTATATAACAAGTAGAGACAGATCTGTACAAGACTTACAGGGAACACCAGTATAATTGGTCTCTGAATACTAACCCATAAAACCACCCACCCAATTCACTTCAGGACAAAACCCAGTGTTCCACAAAGACAAATTAACTAGTTAACTTAGAGCTTTATAGAGGTAGTATAACCTTATATAGATAGCATAAGGTACCTTCATTGCTCACTAAATGCTATTATAATAAATCATCTTACTAATTTTATGACTTTAGGTAAAAAAAATATATATATTTTTTTTTAATTGGAGGAAAGGATAACAAAATATGTTATAATAGGGTTCATTTTCTTTGGTTTAAACTGAAAACATTGAGCACAAAGGATTAACTTTGTCAAATTGGATAATCTCCACTGCAAAGAGCAATCGGAATGATTTTTTTTTTTAAAGAATGGATAATCTGCTCTCCTTCTCTGAATTCTCTTCTACATTCATGGGCCCCAGAGCCTCCTGGCTGACAGCCGTGATGACAATGATCATTATGTCGGTCAGAGACTTGTGGCAGTGGTGCTATTGTGAGATCTGCATTCACTCCGAAGTCATTTACACTTTCATTGGCAGCTATTTAGTCGACAGAAAGGCCTCAGACAGCAATTTGTGAATCCTGCTCAGCCAAGTAGAAGTGTGGAGCAGAAAGAAAAGAAACTGAATAAAGTCAATTAATTGTTCCCTTTCTGGGAGGGGACCACTGACAGGATCCATAGTCTTGGATCCAGAGTTGTTCACATCTGTTTAGCCAGCTTCCACAAAACCATGACTTCAGACCACCAAGCCCCAGAGAATAGGTTAATTCAGAAGTGTCTGAGCTTTCTCTATCTTAGACACATTTGTATATCATTTTCTGCTAGGTCTAGTCCATTCACAGAAGATCCTGATTACAAAGGACCGTGGTCATAAAGAGATGTGGGCCACAACAGAAAAGAGAGTTAGCAGAGTTAGCACTGAAGACAGTACTGTCTGAGTCCTGCTTGTTGCAACAAGACTCATTATGCAGTGGGACATTCACAAAAAGATATACAAAGGAAGACAAAAGACACACTTAGACTTTTCACATAACATGAAGCAAATCTGTCAGCAGTTTGCTAAAAGGTTTATAATATAATATATTATGTTATATGAAGCACATCTGTAAGCAGTTTTAAAATGGTTTATAATATAATATAATATAATATAATATAATATAATATAATATAATATAATATAATATAATATAATATAATAAATGTACATGGAATGAGCATTGATATAAATACAATTAAACATATAAAGAACTGCTTTTTTTTATTAGATGTCATTATCTAAGTGTGAACAATATTAACAATTACTTTATAACAAATAAGTACAACAATAACCATATGACAATATGTGTCTACTTTAAAATGTATGAATATTCAAGAATCTCTAATCTCTCGACTGAATACATATTTTCAGTAATGTCACTGTGTCTACATAAAGCCTACATATTCTTGCCAAACTCCAAAGCTGGTTAACACTTTTTATATTAACACAAAATGTTAAATATCATCTCAGACACATATAGGTACGCACGCACACAGACATCAACCCCCACACCAGGTCCTTTGAAATGATGTACCACAACTGGCATTGATGGTATTCTGTTTAACCTTTGAATGGCTCTTTGAAAAGATTAGTGAATGGGGTCACATAAAGAACGCCTGAGTAACAAAGCTCTTGCTTTAGCAAAATAATAATAATAATAATAATAATAATAATAATAATAATAATAATAATAATAATAATAATAATAATAATAATAATAATAATTATAATAATAATAATTATAATTATAATTATAATTATAATTATAATATGCTCTTGCTTGAGAGAAATCAAAAAGAGCAAAAGCAAAGATATATCATGTCATGCCTTTGGTCTGCTTGAAGTGTCATTTTCTCCTCAAATGGCCTTGAACAGTTACTAAATTAGTATTACAGAAAATCTTAAGAATCTTCTCCTTTTTTATATATATAAATGGCATCCCTTTATTGCATACTTTATGGAGTTACAGACACTACCCACTTAAAGGTTGGTGCCTGTTGTTGAATTTTATAATATCTTTATAACCAGCGACAGTTGATGGGTAGCCATGATGAGCCGGAGGGGTGGGTTGTGGGTTCAATTTTGTTTTCCTTTGTATAAAAAGAAAAGAAAACTGTGAATATTGACTGCTGTTGCTCAATTTGTTTTTATTTTTGAGAAATGGTGGGGAGGACAGAACAGAAAAGGCGATTTAGATAGGCTTAGCAGAAATGTTCAACAGGAATGTTTAGCAGAAAGGTTATTAGAAATGTTAGCAGAAATGGTTCATCAGAAGGTCAGCAAAAATATTCAATAAAAATTAAACGTTCACTAGAAATGTAGAAATGTTCTGTAGAATTGTTCTGTAGAAATGTTCAGCAGAAATGTTCAATAAAAATGAAACTTTAAAAAAAGAATCTTCTCCTCAGTCTATGGAAATATCACATGGCATCAGATGCACCCTCTTGGCTGAATGATAGAGAGTCTGGAAGTCTGTAAATCGAGGAGCACAGCCAAGCCAAGCCTCCCCAAAGAGTTCAGCTCCGGTGAAGAGAAACTGACCAGCCCCTGCTTTAACACCGCACTGCAGAAATGTGTGGATGTGCCCATGCCAAGAGCCTGAGAGGTCTGGCTCTCTCTCAAACACTCCGCTCCGTTGCCGATACACCCTGCCTTTCTGCACCTCTATCACGGAGGTCTGCCGCTCAGAATCATGGGACACATTCCTAATGGATCCATGGACCACTAGAAGAGTAGAAAATGGTACATGGATTTGTAAAGAACTAGACTTAAACAAACAACATAAACAACTAGTCTTAAACAAACAATAAGTCATCTGTCTATATTGAAATTACACTGTATAACAGATTAAATTATATAATACTGTATAACAGTATTATAAGTATTAAGAGTTTCATGCACTCCTTTGCTTATTTCCTTTTCTTTTTTTTTTAAAGAAATCTTATTGATGATGAATACTTTCCACACTCTTTCTTTTCTATAAGTGCCTTCTAACCCTGCACACAGTGAGGCAAAATAAATAAATGAAAAAAAGGCAAAAAGCTTTTTCACTCCATGTCAGCAGTTACACATTCATTAGGCAACTCATTTTCTATCATCAAAAAGTGTCTGATGGCAATTTGTGAGATTACAGTTCAAGGGTCAGGCTATACAAGGCGTGAGTTCAAAGGAGCCGCTGCTTTTGCTCTGTTGCAGGCCTTAAAGCCATGTGCCTCCTATTGTGTGTTGCAGAGCCCTCACATCTGCCAGGGCCCACTTGCTGGGAACAAATCAGGGCCTCGCCCTGTGTGTAGCCTTTCATGGAATAAATTAACCTTCACATCCAAGACACAGACTGACTACTCTGATATATGAGATTAATTCAAATGTGGTTATTGATATATTTCTATTATTACTGATTTGGCAAAATACACATCAATTGCTAAACATAGAGGAGGGGAAAAAGACAGCATACTCTCATAAACAAACATATATCTGCACATAATTGGAATAAACAACAACAACAGAGTGATTATTTATCATGTTTGACAGTAGCCCATTTATCATAAAGAAATCTCAGCTTGCTATTCGCATATGGTCCTATTAACGTTTTATATTAGAAAATTCACGGTGAAATCTCTGACCAAACTGGATACCCATACTGTAAAAGCCAGGCTAGGTTAGCTGAAATAAAAACACTCACCAAAGTCACTGATGCAGATAGCTTTCAGTATTTCCAAGTCATTGCAGGGCCGACAAGCTGCGAATGCAGACAGAGAGTTCGCTTATTTGAAATAAAGTGACGAAGACAGCATCAGATAACATCATCAAGTAACACAAAACATACATTGTCAAGAACAATTGTGTGCAAGGAGAGAAATCTAATTAAATTTTCAGTTCATTATATTAGAGAATACATGGCATCTGCTAGAGAGGCATCCAAGGAGCCTTTAGGAATGTGAGGCATGTGGTATATAATCTCAAAAGTCAACCCTTGCCTGTGTGTGTGTGTGTGTGTGTGTGTGTGTGTGTGTGTGTGTGTGTGTGTGTGTGTGTGTGTGTGTGTGTGTGTGTGTGTGTGTGTGTGTGTGTGTGTGTGTGTAGAAAGCAATCTGACTTTTGTCTGATCCTCTTATTGTATAGACTGCTGAGCGGTTCGTCAGCAAGTACGTGTGTGGCTGAAATGTGAAGTCTTCTTTGTCAGTGTTGGGAGAGTTGTGCTCAAGCAAGCACCAGCATCTGTCTTAGTTTTTGACATGAATAAAACACTCGTATAGACACACAATGACTTGGCATCTGTGGAATTTAAGAAGCATTTGCCATCTTTTCATCAATTCAGGTTGAGAGCACTGCCTTTATTTATTTTAATTTTTTTGGACTGCAGAAGGTGTCTGGAATCACTAACAGAAAAAACAACATATACAGCTGCTATGGACAGCATGTGCTTTTCATCTACATTTAAGAGGAAGGAACATCCTTTAAATGTTTCTTATTAAATGTTATGCAGTGTTTGAAACACAAAAAGTATTTACAACCCAATTTTTTGAGTTGAATAAAATTCTCCCCATACGGGTGATACACATAATGAAAACAAGCTTCTGTTCATGTTTGCATCAAAAATCAAAAGGGAGAAAAAATGTGATCTTAAGGTTCTGAAATGGTTGCTGGTTTGAGTATTTCAGAAACTACTGACCCCCTGGGATTTTCTCACTCAAATGTCCAGTAAATGGCAGTTCTGTGGCTTTAACGGATCATTTATGGAAGATGTCAGCAAAGAATGACCAAACTGGACAGTCAAATATTGGGAAAAGACCAGGTGACATTTTTCCTAATCTTCAACTGTTCAGTTTCTGTGCGCCTCTGGCCAATAATTAGGCTGGCAGGAATACAACCAGATGTGGTCCCCTGCTGTTGTAGCCCATCCACCTCAAGGTTAAATGTGATGTTATATGTTCTGAGATGCATTTGTGCTTACCACGGTTGTAAAAGGTGCTCATTTGAGATATAAGCGCCCTTGAGTCAGCTCCACCAAGTCTGGCCATTCTACTGTGACCTCTCTTATCATTGAGGCATTTTTTGCTTAAAGAACTACCTCTCGCTAGACCTTATTTTTCCACATCATTCTAGGTGTAAGCTCTAGAGGCTGTTGTGTGTGAAAATCCCAGAGATCAGTGGTTTCTGAAATACTCAAACCAGCCCATCTGGAATAAAGTGGACAAAGTCACCGAGATCACATTTTCTCCCATTCTGATGTTTGATGTGAACTGAAGCTTTTGACTTGCATGATTTTATTCTTTGCGCTGCTGCCACGTGATTAGATTCATGAATGATCAGATGTACAGGTGTTCCCATTAAAGTGGACGGTGAATGCGCGCGCGTTGTGTGTGTGTGTGTGTGTGTGTGTGTGTGTGTGTGTGTGTGTACTGAACTCATGAGTGAAATGTTAAACAGCATTAATTATTAATTACTCGTTAATGCATAGGAATAAATATATGATTTAATAACTGGGCAGAGTTTCTTTACCTTGCATTGTGCTTGTTTGAACTTCCGTAACGTTGCTATTTTCGCGCAGCAGCTCATACCGGAACCCGACGACACTCGGACCCGCGCGACTCTGCGGGCTGGCCTGAAGGAAGATGGCGGTACTCTGTGCTTTGTGCGCGCGGAAGCAGCGTACCTGCTCCGGAGACTCCCCGTCCTGCAGCAGGAGGTCCAGGCTCGCCGCTCGCTCCACGTACATCGCGGCACCGCGAGAACCCCGCAGCGCTTTAACGCACACGGCGACATGGCGCGCGCTCCACACGTTCGCCTGCAGCACGATCCGCAGAGCGTGGCGCGGGGAAAACCACGTGACCGAACCTGCGGAACAGCGAAGCCGCACCTGCTGCACTGACCCCGAGAGAGGCGAGCCCACTAGACCACTGGGAACAAACAAACAAACAAACAAACGAACAAGGCTTAACAATTAGCAGTGTTTTTCATCACAGGCTATTTGAATCTGGCCTGACACTTTTACACATATAGAACTATCGATTAAACGTAAACAAATAAACAAACAGACATCAATAATAAATAAACAGACAGACAGACAAACAGATAGATAGATAGATAGATAGATAGATAGATAGATAGATAGATAGATAGATAGATAGATAGATAGATAGATAGATAGACCTGATATATATATATATATATATATATATATATATATATATATATATATATATATATATATATATATATAGATAGATAGATAGATAGATAGATAGATAGATAGATAGATAGATAGATAGATAGATAGATAGATAGAGAGATAGCCTGAGATAGATAGATAGGCCTGAGATAGATAGATAGATAGATAGATAGATAGATAGATAGATAGATAGATAGATAGATAGATAGATAGATAGATAGATAGATAGATAGATAGATAGACACTAAATAAACAAACAAACAAACAAACAAAAAAATACGTTTTTTAAATGCCTAGCCTTGTACTAATTCATACAGGGTGTTTTGGTTTGTTTTAGCAGTGCGGCGCAAGATATTTTCTGATAATTGATCCTTTGTCCTAATAATCTAGCACTTTACATGCAAATTTTAAAAATAACAAATTACCATTGTGTATCAAGAAACCATGTTTAAATTAGTCTTACTATAGTGCTATTCTTACCTTCCTCTCCAGCTGCACAAGTCTGCTGTACAGGACGTAAGAAAACACAATGTGAGCAAGTACAGGAGTAACCAGCTTCCTCTCGGTATCATATCAATCCAAATGAATGTCGGCGAAGCGGCAATTATGCTGAAACATTGTTCTGTTCAGCATCAGTATGCTGCAGATCTCCAGGATATGGTGCACTGGTTAGTGAGGTGAAGAACTCTGTCCGTACTGCTTTTGAGCTTTTCTCCCTAAGAGAGGGTGAGGAGGTCGACTCCACCCTCAGGCATTGGCATTTATTAAGTTAAAACACTGCTGCTCTGTGCAGATGCTTTGGGGTTTAGCTGTAACCCTTCTGCATTGGCTCATTAGAGAGAGAGACAGACAGACAGACAGACAGAGGAGAAGACAGACAGGCTGACTGTGTTCATTTAAATGTATTGTTATGATTATATAAAAAAAACATATAGGCCAACTGATGTTGGTTTACAAGACAAAACCCAATAAGGCCTATGAGTGTGTGTTTTTTTTTAAAACACACACACACACACACACATATATATATATATATATATATATATATATATATATATATATATATATATATATATATATATATATATATATATATATATATATACATACAAGAGAGAGAGAGAGAGAGAGAGAGAGAGAGAGAGTATCCCTGCTGGTGTCCTCACTACTGCTTTACAAGGCAGAGTTCATTCTTTATGATTATTTCAGGCTCATTTAGCACGTCAGCTCTCGGATATCTGAGTTAAAATAAAACATCTTAAGGAGTTAACATATGAGCCGACCTTAAAGGCTGAGCCACAGACACGATTTAAACACAGGCTCAGCTACACATGAGTAATCTATAGTTAAACGATGGGAACGGGAGAAGGGAAACTTATTCTGAAGCTCTGTTTTAGGATGCACTGTTAAATTCACCAGGAAATGTGACTCACGAGCTTGTTTGGATGTATAGGTAATATTTTATATAGGCTATAATACTCCTTTTACGTTCATTATTCATTTATTAACCTATACACTTACTGTGTACTGAAATTAGGGGAAAGGGTAGGCTATGTTTTGCGATATCTCCTCCAGTGTCTAGCCTATTTGTGTCCAAATTGAGTTAATGAATACTTCGGGTGTTAATTAAAGAGTTAATTCAGCAGTGGGATTGTGTGTGTGTGTGTGTGTGTGTGTGTGTGTGTGTGTGTGTGTGTGTGTGTGTGTGTGTGTGTGTGTGTCATTCTTTTGAATTGAGATCATGGCGACATCTTGTGGATTTGTGCGGTTTTGAAAACTCATCTGGGAATAGGAATTAATTCGGGATTAAAGTCAGAACTCGATTCTGACCGATCTGTGACCAACATTGCCGAATGACGTAAATCCGAGGATATTCCCAGGGATTTCCCCGGTTTAAGTTCAGTCGAATTTGAAACGACTTCTTAAGAAAAATCCCTTAAACACTCACCCGTGAGGGGAAAATTAATAAACCGCAAAATCGCTTTCGACCTACATACTCATAAATAACGGTACCAAACTGTACTGATTATTCATGGTGGCTGTTTTGTGCCTTTTGTGTGTATCTTTTAACTGGGAAGGTGTTTTGCACATTAGATTATCATTAGATTATAGATTAGAATAACGGTCCTTAAAGTCCGATTCTGAAACTTAAATTATTACTTTTCATTTACACTAGGCCAACAATTCACGTTTTCAAGTAAAAGATACGCGCTAAAGGCACACAGGTAGTACTATCAAGTATATCCTACAGTGACGAGGAAAAGCACAGACTTGTATTTCTGAGTGTAATCCCTGAAAGCTCAACATCCCGTTTCGTTAAACATATTGCTGTGTATTAATCAGTTTCAAGCTTTCTATAGGCTCAATTTCTTTTTAAATAATAAATAAAAAACAGGCATATTTCGCTTTCCATCCTTGTTGCCCTTATAACGTAAATAGGTTATGGGGATATTTTAAACTTTCTTATGCCATAGCCATGCCATGTTATGTATGTCGGTTTAATATTTATTTTATAATCCACTTTAGGAGAATTTGATGACATAGTGTGACCGCTCATTTTCCTAAAGGTTACAAATCATCTCACTGACTTATTGACTGCCATTAGGCCTGTGATTATTATTATTATTATTATTATTATTATTATTATTATTATTACAATACTAACAAAACTGGTCATTTCTGTGTTGTTGTTTGCGGGTTTTTCAGCTTCAGGCTATACATGCGCATATAAATCAGCTCACAAAAATAGTCTCAGAGATAGTTCAAGTTGCATTAGGCATGTGCATGTGCTACCACTTGTAGTAAACCTTAGGGTACAAAACGGATTTTTTGATTGCTTTATTTTTTCTTCTTTTTTTGGCATGTGAGAACGAATTGTTCAGTGTGAGTGTTCAGCTAATACCCACGGGAAGTTCTGCTTTTATTGAAAATACGATTATTTTATATTTGTTATACACACGAAGTGATTTGAAAGCCTTATATAAAGGTAGGCAATGCTTCATATTTTTTATTTATTTATTTATTTTATTAATAACCGTGAAACCGATAATCCGATTTTTTTAAACCGGAACTCTCGGAGTCGCATCAATCAACCCGACACTTCATCAAGACGTGCGATGAAAAGGGAGAAGCACCCAGCGGGAGCTGGACTTCCAGAAACATCACACGTTTTCTCGAACAGCAGATGCAAACTCCCACTGAGACGCAGTAACAAACAAACAAACAAAAAAAACCCCGAGTATTAATTTCTCCGGTGACGCATCCTCTTTGAGCATTTTTCAGCGTCCCCGTTAACTCGGGGAAATTCGCGCAGATTCGTCTTTATATTGTCAGTATTGTATTTTATTGAGGAATACCTAAAGTTGCCGAGGTATTGTCTAGAAGGATATTCAATTGTAACATAATCAAGAAACGTGTTTAGGGAGGGACCCAACTAGTATATTTACAGACAGAAAAAAACCCGAAAAGGTAATGACTAACAGTGCAGTGACTAACACTGACAAATAACTTATCTCAGTAGTTGAATTTTGATAATTTTTTAATTATTATTTTTAAATAATCCTATGTTGTTGTTTTTGTGGTATCTAATGTTACTATTTCGTTAAGTGGCTTGTTTCACTCCAAGACATTAATAGGAAATTCTTTTGAAATTTAAGTCAAGGTTAATATATTATATACATATTATATCCCTATATTATTATTAATATATATAGGCTATATAAATAAAACGGTCACTTTGGATATATTAAAACATGCTCAGTTTACAAAAGTCTATAATAAGAAAATAGCCTAAGCAACTTTATCACCGCAACCGCGTTAAAATTCACTATTTGGTCGAAACTATATGCGGGTCACAGACACATATTATATTACATTATATATGTACATGAACACATAAAATGACAAGAACTTGAGACTACAGGCAATTTTCCATAGTTTGGTCAGCAGTTATACTCATATTTACTTTGTGCTTTAATACACGACAATGCCAGACCTTCAAATATACACAAACTCTATATTCATACAATACAGTAAATAACACAGGGGATAATACAGGAGGAACTTACTGGCTCCCCCCGGATAAAAGGTGCCGTGCGTTGAAGGAGGCCCAGCGTCTATGCCCGCGAAACCCATACTAGCGTACTAAGCAGTATACATCCACAACGCGTGCTGCACGGTGGCGCTATTATTTAGTACGCTAGTCTGAAGTTTCGCACGGAGTCTATGCAGTGCGTTTAAGTGAAATTGTGCGCCTATATACTCGCACTGCAGAAGACGAAGGCTAAATGATCTCTGGACATTACAGATACCTTGGGGTAAAAAAATAAACTTCATTTTCATAGAAAATATGAATGGAAATGTATATTCAGACTATTTTTTTTGTGTTACATATTTACATGATTGCAAGACGTGCTTTACAGTTAGTCTAGAAATTATAGAAACATAGACTGTTAATGGAAAGATAATATTTCATAGCTATTTACATCAGCTGACCAAGAAATACACAAGTCATCTCTGTTCTTTGAAGAAGCCTTGGTCTGTTGAGCTCTCCTTAATCGTTACAGTCAACGA
Source organism: Ameiurus melas (assembly GCA_012411365.1). Classification (NCBI taxonomy): domain Eukaryota; kingdom Metazoa; phylum Chordata; class Actinopteri; order Siluriformes; family Ictaluridae; genus Ameiurus; species Ameiurus melas. The sequence continues at coordinate 29,280,973 of CM022753.1, read as the reverse complement.
GTTGCTGGTTATATCGGTCACAGTAATTTTCTCCATATTCTTTAGGCAAGGAGACCAGGATTCCTCATCTTCATCTCCAGGATTCTGTGGCACAGGATATTTCTGAGACAAGCGATCAATGGGCAGGTCATCAGGCTGAAATAAACTATTTTTGGAAAGATGTTTCCTCTTGGTGTTCGCAACTGACGGGCCACTTGAGAAATGCTTTGTGCCATGTCGCAACATACCATAAGCTGTTTTTCGCAGGGTGCCTCCAAAAGCAACACTGCCACTCGATCCACAACCAAGCTGTTTTGGAGACTTACCACTTTCTGCCTGAAACCTCTGAGTTAACTGGATAAGACTGCAGTTGGATGATTCCCCTGAATGATGAGTAGGCCTGGACATTTTAGCTGGACTAAAAGATAAATGTTCATCTGCTCTCCTCTTCAGAGGGTCAGTGGGTGAACAACTGCTGCTAGGGGCACTAACAGGGAAACGCAACTTTGGTTTTGGTCCTCTCTTTTTTGGTGTATTTATCGGGTCCATAAGGCCGTGTGTCGGAGATAAGGGAGGTCGAGGTCTTCTCTCTGGCTCTGGTGATCGAACACGAACACTTTCTCCCCTGTTGACAGTGCTCGGAGGGAAGATAGTAGGCACGACTGTTCTTAGCCCTTCTCGAGCTCGTGGTGTGACAACTGGTTCTGCGACGGGGAACGAAACTCGAATCTCTCGAGACATTTCCCTTCGGAACTCATCACTTTTGGCTTTGGCTTTGGCCTGTAATTATTTAATTGTTTTTTAAAAAATGTGATCAGTGCATATAACCAATTAAATGTTTATTATCTAAACATACAAGTAGGCAAAATAGTTCTAGGAAAAAAAGAAGAAAAAAAAACAACTATGAAGACCTGCCCAGAGCTTAGATGGCCAAGATGGTAAAGATTAAAAATGTAACTCTTAAAACAATGAATTACTTCCTACAACAATCTAAGGTCGGACAATGAATGGAGCTCAGGTTAAAAACAAGAAGTTAAATGGTTTGTTAAGGCGTTTCAACACAACTTTGCATTTTCTCACCTTCAATAAGAAAGTTTCTGGTTTCGGTCCTCTCTTTTTCGGCCCATATAATTCCCTCTCGCGCTCTCTGGAAGGAAAAAACCGACAGTCTCAGCTATCAGTCAGGCGGAAAATAATATTTGTACGTGTGTTTATAAAGGAAATGCTTATTTATTTATTTGTTTGTTTTGTTTTAATGCACTAACCGCTCATCGAAAGCGGCGAAAGACGATCATACAGAATATTTTCCTCTGGCTCCCAGGTGCTGTATCTGTAACGAAAATGTCCATCAACACCATCCACGCAGTTTTAAACAAACAAACAAACAAACAAACAAACAAACCCACGGACAATCTTAGCATTCGTTTTCAACGACCCGTGAGTAATCTGCAACAAACGCACGAGCAAGTGAATCGGCTCGTCGTTTCCGCGGATTAGCGCGTATGCTAACCCCACAGTTGGCCGTCTAACGTCAGCTAACGTCTTCGCACCGAAGCCCGAAGCCCGTTCCGCACCGTGTCGGGTCGGGTTCGGAGCCGCTAGCATTCAGCTGGGCAGCAGCTCCTAGCGTTAGCGTTAGCAGGACTAGATAACGCCGACGAGTGCAGCGTTTCGCCTCCATGACACACAGGGTTTGTGCTACTCACTTCTGAGACCAGCCTTTCCATTTCACCAGATACTCCATCCGCCCCTGCAAGACAACGCATGACAGCTAGAACACGGCCATCAATTAGCATGCTAGGCTCCGCTAGCTAGCTAGCGTTCAGCGTTCAACTTGCCAAACCTTCAGGACATGAACGGATCTCAAACCTTCGTTGTAACAAAACCGAATAATAATAATAAAAAAAACAATGAGGTGAAAAAAAAGGCTAAAGTTGTATACGTACTCTTCTTATGCGTCGCTTGATGATGGATTCAGCCGCGAAAACCCTCTCCCCGACGGCGGAGAGCTCCATGTTTACTTCTGTCCCACGGGTTTTTCTTTTTTTCTCTCTCTCTCTCTCTCTCTCTCTCTCTCTCTCTCCGCCACAACCTCGGCCAGTATAATCACGGACAGCCCATAATACTCGTCGATGGATACGTCATCAAGTTCTAAATTGTTGCCATGGGACCGGAGTCGGTGGGACCGTATTTGGATGAGTCTATTGGTCGAGAGGTTGCTACGCGAAGGTAGTTGCTAAGGGAAGGGAGGAGCCACGCTGTCTTTTCGAGGAAGTGACGAACCATAAAAGAGCGCATGAGGTTGAACAGAGCCCGATGGAAATCTGGCTGTGGTTCATGGGGTTTTTTTTGTTTGTTTGTTTTGTTGGTTTTTTTTAAACTTTTGCGTGTAGGCCGAAGTTTAATTTCAGTTGCCGCTGAAAAACAAAGAAGAAGAAACAAAAAAACATGGATCATGCAAACCACGTTCAGTTTTGTTTTAGGCCCATTAGCCTGTTTGTCGTCAAATATGACCTGCAGTGCTGAATAAACAAGAGTCACTGCTCCTGTTTTTACTGCTAACGGAGAACTCTTTCGTTTAGTGTTCAGTCGTTTATCGTCTACATTTTGTAGTGTTCTTTGTAACAGTGGGAATGTTCACAGCCTAATGCTTTGCTAATAATAATAATAATAATAATAATAATAATAATAATAATAAGATTATTATTATTATTAATAATAATAATAATAATAATAATAGTAAAAGTATATGTGAGTATGTGTCTCTGTATGTGGCCGCCCTTTTAATCTGACCACATGCTTATCTAGATCCTAAAATGTACACTTTATTCTAATAAAACCTGTCTTTTCTTCCAAATTCATTTCCTTTCGTTTATGTTTTGAATGAATAGGCACAAGACTGTATTTTACTAGGCCCCTACCATATTAGGAACAAATTAAAAACCATTCATTGTTTTCGCTGTGGCGTGTTGCCTTGTTCTGTCGGGCCGTGATCCTCAGAAATTTCTCAATTTATGTACATTTCTATTTTAAAAACCTACTGATTAATGATTTAAATAAATAAATAAATGTCACTCAGCATAAAACCCGAGCAGAGACTGTAATGAAACCAGAGTAATCTTGAAGAGCGTTAGAACTGATACGCATATAAGCTTCAATAAAACGGTAATAAATAGGTAATAATCATAGTTTTCCCACGAATTCCGAGTTATTGTGATTATTAGCTATTTTTTGTTTTAACTGATGTTAAGTAGGTTATAATCTAAGCGTAATAACAGTAGAAAAGGGTAAATGGTCTGCACTTATATAGCGCTTTTTATCCAAAGCGTATTCAAGAAACAGCCTATTTATTCTCAGTGGCTCTCAAGTTAATCTGTTATGCTTATAAAATAATTAAAGCCCAACATGTACAACAACAACAACAACAACAACAACAACAACAACAACAATAATAATAATAATAATAATAATAATAATAATAATAATAATAGCAATAATTAGGTATTCTTGTTGTTTTTGTTAGTGTAAATTATTTGCATATTTAGTTAAGTATTTAATTAGGTATTGCGGTAAATTGCAGTTGTTATTATTGTAGAAAAATTTTGGGACACAGTGGATAAACAGCACACTCAGTGGTAGTGAAGAACTGCTTGTTGTTCTTTAGAGGCCCGTTTTTAGTTCCCTAATTGAAGTTTATTTCGTGTCTTGACTGGGACAATGCGACCTTTTCGTTGTTGGTTTTTATTTATATTTTCTAGCTTTTTTCTTCTTTTTTTAAAGAATGCAAATATTGTTTAAGATCTTATTCAAATATAAAAACATATATGCGCTACGGTGTGCCGTATATTAATACTTAATTAATAGCTATATGAATACTACAGTCAGTAATTAATTATAATTGACTAGTATCATAATCTCAGAACGCGGAATAATTGAGTAATTGAGTAAACTCTAGAGAATTTTCTTGCAGTTGCTCAGTTTCTAGCGTTTATGTCATTGATTTAAAACACCCTTTCTGAATTCAGCAGTGAGGTGTAAGGACAATAATGAGTGGGCGACTCAGTGTTTTATTTACGGATGAGTATTTCGTTAGAACATTTCGATTACACAGGGGTTTTGATCATTTAGATACTTGTAAATAATAAATAATAATAATAATAATAATAATAATAATAATAATAATAATAATAATAATAATAATAATAATAATAATAATAATAAATATCACCAAATAAGTTAACAAAAAATAAGACAACATTTTGCATTAGGCTTTTTGAGTTATTCCAACTGCTGGTAGAATAACTTTTTGACCTTAAATTAGCAATAACTTAATAACTGTCAACATGACCACAAGTTTTTTACGTTGACAGCCTATGAAAATCAAGTTGTCCATAACTAGTTATTTGTTTCTTTGTTTGTTTGTTTGTTGATGTTGTTGTTGTTGTTTTTGGTCTGCCTGTGTGTTTGTTTGTTTGTTTTATAATACAATATTTAAAAGCATAAGGAGTTGGTTCAGCAAAAACTGCTGTTAGAGTTGTCAGTGAACAAATGTTATACATTAATTTTAAACTTTGAGAATTTCTGAATCTATTTGTACATATCTGCGCGGATACACTGTAAATATAAAAGACTACACCAGTTCTAAGTGCAACACTCCTAATGTCATATACATTTTTGCAAGCTTACCATGAACTGATTAATATACAAAATAGACTATTAATTTGTAAGTAAAGAAATATGAGCAGTGTGAGTTAAACATGAAAAAAAATATAGTGTAATTATACACACACAAAAAAAATTATTGCTTCCGAGCATGAGATTTACTCATTTGTAATTCCTATTTAAGATTTAGAATAAAATAAATGACACATTATTATGTATCATGTCAAAACACATTTGGTTTGGACTCATGTTAAGCTAAATAGACTGTAAATATGTCTGATTATGATGATTATATTTTGGGCTACGTGAAATCTACTGTGATATATTACACTAATGGATATTTCACCCCTCCAATATGCTTGGCTTGTTCTTTTTCAAAAGCAGTATTGCAGGGTAGAAGTGCATTTTATTGGCTCAGCCAACAGAATTCTGAGTCAATCCAAATGATTTTAAGAAAATAATTAGCCTGCCGATTTTCGCTCAACTTTAGATGTAGCGCACCTGCTGGTCACACAGCCACAAAACGGGCAGAGTAATCATATCTCAGTCGAAAACAAAAAATACACACATCGTTGGGTCATATTTAAAATATGTCTGGAACGGTAATAACGCTGACCTTGCTTTGATTTTCTGCGATTTGTCCTCAGCCAAGCCTTAAAAACACGCCAAGGCTTGTAAAGTGGGCGGGCGAATTTAGACGAATGGGTAGAGAAATTAAAGTTGCCAAACAAATTTAATTAAGCTAGCAGAAATTATTCTGTATTGTTCTGTGTTATTGAGTCAAATATTTTAAGCTTGGCTACTCATGATAGTGTGTTGAAACAATCATTTGTGTCGTCAGAACTCAATAAAATAACAATTACAAACAAAAAAATCTAACAATATCATCGAGTGTGATTTAATATATAAATTAATAATTAATTAGTTTATTTATTTGCTTAGGCTATCTCAGATATATATATATATATATATATATATATATATATATATATATATATATATATATACACACACACACACACACACACACACACACACACACACACACACATATATATATATATATATATATATATATATATATATATATATATATATATATATATATATACACACACACACACACACATATATATATATTAAAGTGTCGTCTAAAGGTCCTCTGAATTCTTTATTCTTTTTGTTTTTGGGGTCTGTTTGGGGGATTTTTTAACCAGCATTTTGATGATATTTACTTTGCCATTAAAACTGATGTTAGTGTTACGGGTTACTGATGCCAGGTCTCTGAATTCAGAACATTAAAGCCGGACCATTTGCGATTTTGAACGAACAATCAAATAGAAATAGTTGTATGCCAAACACATTGAAATAATCGCAGAAATGCCTTGATTAAAATTGTAACCGGAACAAATGATGTCATATGCAAAGCAAATACCCGCAGCCTATCTAAAGCCTAAAGGATTATCCTAGTCTAGACACAATAGTAATATACAAAATAATATTCCATCTAAATAATAATTTTAATCCACATTGACATGAAATCAGCAGCCACACCTCTGCGAAAATAAAGAATTAAGTCCATGAGCTAGTCAGCTGACAAATTTTTAAAATCATTTTAAAAAAACGACTAAATTGAGAGCGAACTAAGCATAGTGATGGGTATATTAATGCTTGACAGCTCTGTAGTGTGTCTGTGTGTGTGTGTGTGCGCGCGCGTTATTGATTTTTAAGTAGCGCGAGAGGAAGAAACAAAGAGCTGTTCAGAACAAAGACGCTGACATGAAAATCTCCTTTCTGTGCGGAAGAAATGTAATGCGTTGCAGAAATGATCCCACTTATGTAAATATAATAATTGTACTGTCTGGTCTTTAATAACCCGCGCGTCTGATGCGGAACGGATTTGTCCTTATTTGGGTGTGCAGCGCATTGGACTGCTGTAATGGCGCGTGGCTGTGTAAGGCTGCGCGTGAACGCTGCTAGTCGAGCTGTAAAAATATCATTGGCTGGCTTTTAACCTGTCTGTGGATCCGCCCTCGGGGAGAAAAAAAATACAGTTTATACAAATGGTAGCACAAATGTTTCAAATGCGATTAAGGTATGAATAACAATATCAATAAATACACCCGTCTGTTCATATATAGGCTATAGCTTGCGTTCCAGCATACTGCTCACCTATATTTACCTATAGTGCACACCACCTTATTTGGTTACTATTATAGGTTTTTAATTTATTTAATTCAGGCTTTTTTTTTCTTACAAAGTAGGAAATAAATGGGAGGGGGGCGAGTGCAACTAAAACATGAAGACATCCCTATAATGTGATCCTGCATGTGTGTGTTCCAGGATGACAATAGGAGAAGAGGAGGAAGGTGATAGGATGACACAAAGAATATAAAATACAACACGCACGGGGTGAACAATTAATAATTTTTGTGCTTAGTGGCCTTATCTGGGGACTTAATGGCGCTCCGTAATTTCCCTGAACACAAAGCACACACACGGATTTGAAACCAGTTGGATATCGCCCGTGTGAATCATGAATGCATCGCCTCTTTGGTGCTACTCTATGTTTGGGGTATCCGTGTGCGGTCTTCAGCTGCTTGATTACATTCCAGGTTCATTTTTTGATATTTCACAAAAAAAAAAAAAAACATACACACACACGCGGCGTCAGCCTGGCGCGTTATTTATACAACCTCCGTTCAGTGATGTGAATAAGCGCGTGAGGAGGACAGCCATTTTCTTTTCTCCGGCTGCGCCAACATTTTCGGCCGCTTTAAAAATGGTTGCCCTGATTAACGTTTCACGGCGTGCCGACGAAGCAATGTGAACATTACACGTCTCTAGAAGTGCCTCAGCGCGCTCCTGGGCAACGTGTTAGTGACAAATAAGCTGTAAAAGAATGGCTGAGATGTAATACACGGGGCGCGGAACTCAGTGAAATGGAGGTAACTTTGAAATAGCAGAACACAGTCCGTCCCTTTCCGAACTGATACTGCGGGTTAGGAGGGTTAGGAGTCCAAGCCGAGGCGGGGAGGGGGGGAGAACAAATATATATATATATATTATATATATATATATAGCCTATATACATTCCTAGAATCACTTCACAAACTAATTAGGCTATTTAAGGCTATTTCAATTGAACAAGCCACATCCAAATGTATAGGCTACACCGCGCTGTAAATAGTGTCTCGCAGTGTATCTTTTAACTGTCAAACATCCAACATGTCCTTTTAACTTCTGGCGAAATGAAATAGAATTTGCGGCTATTTCTCATCCAGTTACCAGGTTCCGTTTAAGACTCTCCAAATCGAAAATATCCCACTGGCTTCTGTGCATGTGTTCATTTCAAGGTAATTAAAACAAAACTGCCGTGGGACTCGGACTTTTCATTTCGTTTCCTAGCTTGCCACTTAATATCTGTTACCTCCACGATACCTCCTACTTCTGTGAAGGACATCTGCTTAAATCAACCTCTTCATCTAATACGCACTTGGACTCGGTTCATATGAAGGCTTCAGCTTATTAGTTTATTCGCCTGTCAGTACGTTTATACTTAACTGTGCCTGCTGTACTTTTGAGATAAGCGCGGACCTTCAATAAATGAGTTCGCAATGAGCTGAAATCATTTTGGTTCAAGGGATCAATTAGATCAGCTTTTATTAGACACGATGCTCTTTCTGCGTAGTTGTCCATTTCATTATTTTTTTTTTTTTAATGTAAGAAGAACAGCTGCGAACATCTGGGGCAAACTCGAAAGCTCTGTAGACATCTGACGACGGAGTTACTCAAGAGATAAGGAGCAGGCTAATGAGCAAAGGATTAAATAGACATATTGAGGTATCAAACAACAATATATATATATATATATATATATATATATATATATATATATATATATATATATATATATATATATATATATATATATAATTATTATTATTATTTTGTTTCCTCTAGTCAACATGAATACACAACTGCAGCACTAAAAGATCAGCCGTGAATGTTGCTAATAAGTTATTAATATAGGCTATATATTTTAATTCTTACATGCTTCAAAACGGCTATATATTCCATGTTGAAAACTACAGACTGGCTACACAAAAAGGCAAGCTTTGGCATGGATATTTATTTATTTGTTTATTTATTTATTTATTTAAATGTGCATTACTTAAGTACTATGTGACTTGTGTGTCATGACATCTTTCCTATTTAGGAATTTCACATTTCCCCAAAACGTGTCTAAAATCACATGTTATGTGGTGGAACATATGGTACACATTAAGCTGTAATGCCACATTAATTACTCATGTTTGGTCTGTATAGAGCATTACCACATGTGAATGATGTGAAGACTGTGGATATCACATTACAGACTTGCTATAAATGAAGCACCTCAATGCAAATCTGTTGCCAAATGATCCTAAATAAGTCTGGCATTTGTTGGTCATTCTTTAAAGATTTATACTGTTAAGACTATATACTGTTTCTGTTAAGAATCTGCAGTTCCATTTAGGTCCATATAACCCTTTCCAAGTTTTAGGCCTTAGGCTTTAATTAAAGAGAGGGTTTGTCGTTGGTAGAGAGTTATCCAAGTGGAATTGTGCTTATTTTGAACAGTGCTGCAGTCACTGATAAGCTGTCAATGTAGTGTGAAGTACATTGAAATGTTAAGCTTCAGGCTACTAATAACTCAAGAGTACCATTTAAAGTTGAAGATGAGCTCCAAGGCTGCTGAAACACCACACAATAAATAGCACATTTTCTTAGGATTGTCCTTGTTTTTGTATGGTCAAAAAGACAGCACACAAGTTCTGAAACATCATGATGTGATTTATTAAAGTTGGGAATTGTTAATGTGTTGTTTTGTGTTGTTTTTTTTTTATATAATTGCAATGGCATTTTGTGTATCGGAGGGCAGTTTCTGAAATGAACAACTTTCTTGATACATGTAAATAGTAGTAGGCTCCCTCTGTTGTCAAATTGGCAATTATCACCGGCATATAGTTTACGATCTGCAAAACTAAACTGCAAAATGAAACAGTGAATCAACCACAGCTCTGTCTGAATGAACCTATCCACCTTTCTAATATCATTGATGATCATAGTACCAAATAATTCATGGTCTTGTTTTTGGTATTGTTGCATTTGTTGTGCTTCCAGTAAACAAGCCAAATCTGGTGACCACATATACTCTGACACATTTGTCAGTTCCATGGATAAAGGTCTGTCATAACTATTGTCACGAGTGTTACGTCAGGTCCACTCAAAAAGCCTGATACATGTACTGTCTGGATATGGTACTGACTATGATTGTTTCACTACAATAATCTTTTTAAAATATTGATAAACTAATATTATTACTTTGTTCATTTAAGGCAAATTGAGACTCTAATGTTGACTATAGCATATTCTGCATTTTCCCATAACATATTACTTCAGCTAAGTAATACACTTTAGCAGCAGTTTTACAATATTATGTGCTACAGGGTTACAAATTGTCTAAAATAAATTGTTTGGTCATACATTGTTATTAGTATGTCACACCATGGCAAAAAATCATGGCATAAAAATATGAACCATTTCAGCAGTTAAATATGAAGTAATATGTAGACTCTCAGGAAACATTTCTACTGTATATAATGCTCACAAACACAAAAAAAGATGGTGTACAAGTTAATCGGTATGACATTTAACCAGAAAATGAAAGGGAGAATCTACCCAGTGTCATTCAGGCCTTCTTCAAAGCAACTTAACTGATGGCAAAGTGCAGCTTACACATTCAATGGGTAAGTGAAGATAACCAAACGGACAAACAGTGGTGTGTCTGATTGAGGCTATTTCAACATTGCACAGCAAAGACCTGCATCCTTCACAACAGAATCAACTATACAGAAATGCAAATGTGGCTTTAAGTAAAATATATATTAGAGAGGAAAAAAAAAACTTTGCAAAACACCCTGAATATCCATCTGACATTAGAATAAGTTCTAACTGCCTAAAATGTCACAGACTCAGTTGCAAGAAAAGTGTCATATTGTAAAACCATGTGTTTGCACTGTGTTAAAAAGGAAGTACAGTCTTTAAAAAGGGATGGTTCAAACAGTGCTCAAGATGAAGCACGCGTGTCTCTGTAACGGCCATTTCCATTTAGTGTGCAAGGTCTGGAAAGTAAATAAGTGCTTGCTCAGTGATGCTTTAACAACTTCTTAAGTTCAGTATGTTCTCCCATATTGATTTCTTCAGAATACAGACTGTACCCGTCTTTAAACATTCAAAACCCTCCATTTTAATCATCTGTGCATGTACAGGCCTGAACATATTCCAAATTAAATTTAAAAAACCTACACCGAAAACAAATCATTTCCTTTCTATACATTAAAAATTATAGATACATATGTACAGAATTCTTCTAATAATTACATATCTACAAATCCATAGAAGTATCAGCAGTCCTAAGTGTATCAAACTGAAGGCTGTTAAACGGAGACATATTCCTTAAAGGTCACAGTCAGACAGTTTGTGGTGACATCCGTAATGATGATGTTACCAGAAAATGGCTTAAAATAGCTGACTGGTTCTTCAGACTTTTCTGAAGTCTCAGGTGAGTCGTCCACTGTGACATGGGACCCTGTGGGCACTTCTGCATGCCTAGTCCTCCCACAGCTTAAGTCAATTGGTTCATCTGGAATGCTGTCGGTAACATTGTAGCTGTATCCCCCACTGGTGATTTGGCCAGAACAGTGCAGGTCTATGGGTTCCCTCTGAGGGGAAAGGACGACCGGATTGGGAGCACTGATACTTCTGGAGCTAAGGAACTTCTTACAATCACTTGCCGCCTTGTTAGGTTCTGACAGGTTCCGTTTACGATGACTGAGATGGTGGTTGGTGGAGTCCTTTTGCGATGGAGTGTCTTCCCCAACTAATATGGGTGAAGTGCTAGTTTTGGTGGAGAGTTGCAGAGAGTGATTGTGTGATAAATTGATCTTATTCATGTCTTGTTCTGTTCTGTGACCGGCCTCAGTGTTCAATTTTGCTTTTGCAAGCTCAAACTTTTTGTGGGGCACTTTGTGAACAAATTCACTGGTAACACATGCACTGTCTCCTGAGTGGATTGAAGCACCATTCTCCTGCCCTGCTGTCACTTTTACAAGATTGGCTGCATTGCCATTTATAGACTCCTCAGTTTGTTCTGGTTTCTCTGTCCCGGGAGAATCCCTGTTTTTCACTTTGGAAGGCTGGACCCCATTATCCATGTACTTGCTCATGACAATGACAATTCGGCCATTTTTGTTTTTGTTCCTGATGATCTTCATCTTACTGCTGATGCCACTGGAAAGCAAAGGATCCTTTGAGGTTGTCTTTTTTGCCGTTTGGTCTTCTTTGTTGGCGGGAATAAGCAGTTGCTTATGCTCCATAGATAGATCATTCACTTTATTCAAGCTACCAGTGTCCTTGTCACGTACCCATTTCTGTTGCAAGGCTGGAGGGAGGTTCCATCCTTTAATAGATGGGTCATGCCCTTTAACCTCTTTAGGCTTTGTGGTTTGCTGGTCATACATCTTAGGGTCTGGTTGGTAATGATGGTGTTTCTTGCTGTTTAGCTGATAGAAGTGCTTCTTCTTGCCATTGGTGTGAGCTTCTGCTGGGATCTCCTTTCCATTGGGCTGGTACTGGTGATGTTTTTTGCTATTGAGTTGGTAATGCTGAGGCTGTGACCGGTGCAACTGAAGTGAATCCAGTTTGAACTGGTTCTCCTCATCTAGTGATGTCTCCTGAAGATCAGCAAGGATGCTTGACCTCCGTGCAAATGCAGGTAACTGGAATAAAGGGAGGAACCATTAAATGAAAATTGGACTGATATTCCCTGGTTCTGTATTTACCACACATATCTGGCTTTGAATCAATGAAATACTAGACACAGAGACAGCCTGCAAGAGACAGAGCTGCACTTTAAGTGTAAGTTGCACAGCAGTAGTTATACATTATGTATCTATGACACTATCATTTGTCTTCCAGCAGCTCAGGACTTTAGGAGAGAGCCACAGCGAAGAGGTTGTTCCGCATGTGGAATTAGTCATTCCTAGTAAAATGCTACCATGCGTCACAAGAAAAATATATCCTTAACATAAATAACGTGCAAACATTATCTTAATGTCTTAAAATACAACAAGGGTAAAAGTAATACAACAAATATATCAGAATAAAGTTATAAATAAATTAATTTAGTTAGCAAATTCTTACCTGGATCAGAAGATGTTTGGGTTTAGGTCCTCTTTTGCGATATCCCATCTGCTGCTCCTGTCTCTCTCTAAAAGCAAACACATTATTGTTATGAGACACTGCAGGAAGTCTACTTTAGAAGACTAATCAGTGGCATTTACTTGAAGATTAACTGGCAAACTTTTAAACATATGCAAGATAATGCCTTACTTCACTCACTTTTCAACTGTATAATTCAGTTTGCTTGTGTTTGACCTTGCAGCCTACTGCTGATATTCTTAGAAACAACACTGACTGATTTAGATAAGCACTGACACAAACAAGATACAATATGTATATATACACACACACACACACATATATATATATATATATATATACACAGGGTTGGGAGGGTTACTTTAAAAATTTATTCCGTTACAGTTACAAATTACTTTATAAAACATGTCCTCAGTAAGGTAATCCAAGTATCACAAAATGAAACTGATGTAATCTAATTACTTTTGGATTATTCAAGAAAAGTTCTAAAATTATTTAATTTAGAGCTTATTTTTGCGCTTAAATACATGTTCAATGTTTGAATTTGTTTTAAGAAAATAAATAGATCAATTACTAAATAAAAAATTACTGTCCCTGATGCAGGTAACACTACATCACAAAAGCTATGGTGACCATATTCTGTTTTTCCAAAAAGAGGCCAGCTTTTATTTCGTGTCTTAATAGCGTTCAAAACTGTATTACTATGAATGCAGATTTAACACACTGAAAAAGGCACACTATTAGCATCAAATAAATATATATAAATTCCTACATTCTTTTGAATGTCCATGGAATAAAATAAAATATTAGATGCCACGAGTGTATCTTCTGCCCCTTCTGCCATTATTTACACATTTGAATGACCTTGTAATACGATGCAACGTAATGACATGAAATTAAAAATGACCTTATATGGCCATGGGCATTATCTCCACTCAGGACATCTGTCATTTGCTGCTATTGTCGAGCAACGGTTTGATGCCGTACACAACAGCACTTCGCTTTCATGTCTTCGCTGAGAGTAGCCTAATGGTTAAGAGGCAGGTATTTGGTCAATAGTTGCTGCAAGCCTTTTAGAAGGCTCCTTCTCTCACACCAGAAGAGAGAAGGAGGAAATTACATGCACACAGGATGCAGTATTAAACCATAGGCACATCATAATGAAACTAAATAATTGCGATACAGGATATTTTCTCAAATGACAGTAATACCACTGAGCATACTCTCGTGTCAGTTATTCCCTTGGTCAAACATGTGTACACAAAACACTGTCAACACTACACTTGCTAGGAAAGTTCCACATCACCTCTCAATAAACACAAAATGAATGGAATGAAAGAAAAGGGTGGGAGCTTTTCCTGAACTGCTTTCTAATATTCTTCCTCTGATAAAATTCCTCTGATGTATATACCATACCATATATACATATTTAAATTGTTAGCATGACAGTGGTTTCTCTCTTTGGTGCCATGTAACCTTTCCCTGCTGCGTCAGATAATAAATAACATGTCTTCACTCTTCCGCATGTGTCATAAAAGTGTTATTCTACATTGTTCGACTTTTCCACATTGGCTTGGAATAGCATTAGTGAAGGACTGTTTGGTATATAAACAATGTGAAAAGGCGAAGCAAGGCGCGCATCAAGGGAAGCTTTGTAGTCGTTAGGCCTTGCTGAAGGGGCTGCAATCAATCTTCCACTGGAGGGCCTGCGACAGGCTGCAGTCTGAGCTCGCCCCGCCCCCCAAGACCATATAAGGACATGGGCTCAAGTTCACTTAACCCGGCTTTCACTCTCACCTGTTTTGGAAGGCGACGAGAAGGCGCGGGTCGAGGATGTTCTCCTCCGGTTCCCATGTGTTGTACCTGTCAAAGAAATAAATTAATTTAAAAATCAGCATGGAATCAAACAAGCTATAGGCTGATGCAGCGTCTGAGAAAGAAAACAGCGAAATATCCATTTTTGTGCTTTTAAACTCACGCTTACTAAACGAATAATTCAACTAAATACACTTTCGCAAGGGACTATCCAGTACATAGGCCTAAAAAAAAGATGAAAAATTCCTTTCAAAATAATGCTGCGCCTCTTTATTAGTAGAGGCAGGAATATTTTATGTAGTCAACCCAAAAAGCAAAGCGACGTGGTGGCCATGTTAACGTCCCCGCAAGCTTACTTTCCACTGGGTCCACTGGCTTATGTACAAATCATTAAAATCGGATAACATGCTAGAAGGTTAGCCCCTTCTTTAAGCCCGCATAAATTAGTGATGGAATCCGTGGTTGTGTTTGAAACACACACACACACACATAGAACCCTCGCGCTAACAGCTCTCGCGCGCTGGGCGCCACACACACGCGCGCGCGCGCACACACTACACTACACTACACTGCACTGTATGCCAGATTAAAATAAAATCTGCTCGAGCAAAGGCAGTGAGTGCAGATGTACAAAATGAGCACTTACCTCGGTGACCATCCTCTCCACTTCACCAGATATTCGGTTCTACCCTGTGATCGAAAAAGAATCACGTTGAAAATACACACACACACACACACACACACATACACACACACAGCAGTATTGTAGTCTTTTGCATGCACATATTTTACCTTCCGTATGCGCTTCTTCTCGATGCCCTCCACCGCGAAGACGTGCTCTCCGACGGCAGGTAGATCCATTTCTCGCTCCGAGACGCGCGAAGCGAGCGCGCGATGATTTCCCCCTCTCTCCACGTTCAACCGTTGATGCTTTAGCAGTATTCTTTATGATTTTTTTTTATGGTGAGTTTTACAGCCGCTGTGACTCCGATGAATTCTTTCGCTAACCCTCCCTCTCCTTCTCCCTCTCCCTGACCCTTGCTCGTATTTCGGAGCTCGTTAGCGGTAAGTGGGTGAAATACACTCACTGCTGTTGCTACAGAAAATAGTTCGCGCAATAGCCAGGCAGGCGCGTGACGTCAGAGCGGGGAGGAGGTGGAGGAGCAGGAGGAGCAGGAGGAGAAGGAGGAGGGAGACTCAACTGAAACCCCACGAGTGCAGAGAGCCGAGCTGCTGCGCACAACTGCATGACTAAATATCTTTCTGCTGCTGCTGCTGCTCTAGATTAATCCATGCACACACTTCATTGCTTGCAAATGCAAAGCACATAGACCTAATTAACAGACATATTATCATCTGCATAGGCATTGCCTAGTTTAACTAAATAAATGAATAAATGAATGAATAAATAAATAAATAAATAAATCATCCAGTTTCCACTTCCACTCCCCCCACCACTTAATTTTAATATAGAAAACCCAGAATAAGCTATTTATATCCATATCTGGTAGCACATCAAGGCAGAGCATTAGAAGTTTTCACAGCAGACTAACACAAGTGACCAAAATCTTTTTTTTTTTTTTTGCCATGTCATGCTTCAGACATTTTGCAGACATTTTAGTGCTACCTGAACAGAATGTCATTCAAAAAAACAACAACAACAGCCCTGATACTATAAAAGATCCGTTCTTATCTAATGCATTGATGCAGTAATGTAAATCCAGAAGTCGCCTAAATTTAAACTGTCACTATTTTGTGTAGTGACATCAAAACATCTGCTACAGGCCTATAAATCTGACATTGCAATCAGATGCTTTCAGATTAGATGCTTTCAGATTTAAAGTCACCATTTGACTTTATGCACTCCCCATTTTACAGGCTATAGCCTACAACCAGGGCTACGCTGTCAGAGATAAAACTAATTAAACTGTACTTTTCTTTTTCTTTGGGGTGGCACCATCAGGGGCACACTACACCTTCAGTATTCCATGTATCCACATACCTTAAACGTTATTTAACTTACATAATTAGACTTTAAAGACCACTGAGGTGCCTTTAAAGCGTTACTCTGAAAGCTACTCAACAGCACAGCACATGCACGTTCCCAGGTAACAGATATATAACAGCAACAGATATATAGGCTACTAAATATATAAAATAATGAAGATGTGTACCACCCCAGAGACAAGGAACGGTATAGTTTGGTACCTTTATTTTTGAGTATGTAGTCCAGTTAGTTTTTATATAGAGTCCTGAACTCTATTAGTGCTGAATACATCTGTATTAAATAGGCATTTATAAATTCAAGCTACTTACTATTATATACCCTAGCTAATGTGGTGTATATATATATATATATATATATATATATATATATATATATATATATATATATATATATATATATATATATATATATATATATATATATATATATATATATATCTTTTCAAACTCGATTTGAACTCAGACCATTCAAGAGCATCTAAATAGTCTTGAGTACGAATGAAGCAAGCAGAGCACAGAAATGTGCAGTGCATGTGCGGTTTCAGACACTAACTTGCCTCAGAGACAGAAACCTCCGGGAAGTGTGCGCAAACACAAGAGCGTCCAGACTCTCCTCTGCTTGAATTAGCGGACACTGAAACACATACCACACAGTATACTACAGATTACACTGAGGGGTGTTCATCATTACGTACAAAAAAAAGACGTTTTGGGGCAGTTAATTTTATATTGCGACAGCGGCCAGCGAATAAAATTTAGCAAGTAAAGGGTTAAAGTGTTGCGCGAGGCAGTAACAGTCAGCCTATGGCGAAGCAGCAACGCCACAGCTACCCGACCTTATATGGTCATGAACAAGAACTGCCAAAATATCGCCATTAGTTGTGATTAAAAACACAAGTTTGTCAACCAAATGCATAATATATGATCAATTAATCACGATAGAACCAAACCCTGGTGTGGAAAATGGCTTACAACGAGAGGAAATGAATCTCCGTGTCGTATTTATTTATTTATTTTTCCTTCTCACATTGGGATGAGAAGTGAATACGCCCTGCTGCCGCTGAGGCGAACGAGAAAAACCCAAGTGCACACGAAACCTAGTGAACACTTCTAATGTTGTAGCCTACATTCACTTCTTTAACTGTACCGCATGTGAGGAATCGTGTGGTCCGCTAATAGAGGACAAAAATGCTTCCAGGAAACCCCTGTACACAGTATCTATGCTGCAAGAGTACCAGGAACACACACACACACACACACACACACACACACACAGCCAGCAACTTAATGGAAAATAACCGACAGCCAAACAAAACCTTGTCTTTGTTTTGACCTTGATGTCTTGGCTCAAGGTTTAAGGCGTTGTAGGGGAAACATTGTCCTCAGAGCATCACATTGCACGTGCATGATCTGGGCTATTTCACACTCGGGGTAGAAGGAGCTTCTAAAATAAGTACTAGCAACGTGGACTTCTCTTTCCCCCCCTGCTTATTACTCAGCTCTTATATTAAGTGTCTTAATTATTAGCTGTCATTGTCTGTATAACCCAATTTAATCCAATTCTGCAAAAACAGTGGTCTGCAAAACACTATTAACCATGTCACTCAATGACACATGGCAAAACCTCGGGAAGAAAAGCCATGCCCCATATATATATATATATATATATATATATATATATATATATATATATATATATATATATATATATATATATATATATATATATATATATATATATAGAGAGAGAGAGAGAGAGAGAGAGAGAGAGAGAGAGATTTTCCAGATAGCAGCATTTCCATTGTAAGAAGGACTTCGTTGTAAGCAATAAACTGTTTGCTTTTTTTTAACTGAGCAAGTGATATGTTCAATAAAGCAGTCTATGACTTAATTTTCAAACTGATTTAACGGTTCAAGTGCGTTCATTGGAATACCTCCAAGAGCACCATACCAGTTGTTCATAAGGCAAGCCAGAAAACTCTGACATGACCATTCATTATAATCTGTTCCTGTTATAAATAAGGTTTTGTTTTGCCACTTGTCCACCTCTTACTTTAACCCTATCCTGAACTGTACTGCTTTATACTGCAAAAATATCCTAACTGGACACCAATCTGCAGCAGACAGTATCAGGAGTACAAGGAGATCTTAAACTGTAACCTTTGCACAGTGTCTCCAAGTATGGACTCTTGCAGGCTCTTTCACACAAACCGGTCTGCTTGTTGAGTGCCTGGCACCACAGTGCCAAAGAAAGAATGAGAGAGAGAGAGAGAGAGAGAGAGAGAAGCCTCCATTGCCCAGCCAAGCATCACATTTAACCTACCATAAAGGGATAAAGAAGAGGATTGGTTCAAAGCTGGAGGGGTATTAGGAGAAAATGTTAAGAGGGGCCTGCAGCAATTTTAACTCAGCTTAGTGGGAGGTCATTACGTCCCAGTCACCTAACAGCCAGATATTAAAGCGTCCCAGTCACCTAACAGCCAGATATTAAAGCTGCACACAATGTGAAAAATGCTATATTTTAGTTGTGTTACTCTTTTAGCTTTGTTCTCTGGTCTCAGTAAACTGGCCCATAAACGTAGATAGTGGTATTGTTCCATGGAGAACATTATTCACAAAACTGGAAGTATAAAAGTAAGAACGTAATAAACAACAGTTTTATTATCAAATTCTCAAGATAATTTTCCCCAGATTTATGTTTTGTGACACTTTGTAGCACCCTTGGTTAAAAAGTCAATAAACTGTATAGATCCATCCCAGCTCAGGTCTTTTCAGTATTGGCTGTTGTTACTGATGTATTTGTTGGTATATTTCATGTAGCTTGACTACAATCAACTACAGTATTTGGGCACAATTAAACCAGCATCTCTCACTGCCAATGTCATTATCGAGCAAGTAAGTGTGTGTGTCTGTGTGGAGGAGAGCACTCTCCAGTACCACGGCATGATGCTCCTGCTACCCCCCTCCACCCACCGAGCCTTCCCCAGAGCAAAGGAGGGGGGTTGGGGATAGGGTTGAGAGAGGGGGAGGGGGGCTGCCACAGACAGTGTAGCTCCCCTTGGTCCAGTGGGATCCTGCAGGATTGTACTGGTGAAGCCATCAATACAATATCAAGCAATTACTTGAGCATTTTCCCGCCTGTTTTATTGTCTCTATACACTGTGCTTCATGACTTCCTTTTGAAATTACAGCACCATAATGCTCCAGCTCTTGACAAACACAGATTAGACTGAACAATAATGTTGTGCTTGTCTTGGGGCACCAAAAAAAAAAAAAAAGCCACCCACCACGGTAAGTCTACAAATTCTGTCAAATCTACATTGATGGCATCTCTTCTGCATCCTCTGTTTTTCTTCCTGCTCTTCAACTGCTGACTCTAGTGTCATGCAAATCAAGAGTGGCACAAGCCTTTCCCTTGAAGCACTACACTCTCTTGTCTTTCTCCTCCTCAATAGCATCTCTAGGGAGAGCTTATTTGCCTGTTTTAATTGCATTTTAATTCACACTTGCCCATCAGCAGCATGCAAGGCCACCCTCCTTCTCGTGACAACAAACTACCAGCTCTGCCTGCCAACAAAGCTATTTTACACTGCAACCTTGAGCTGCATGTTCTTGAGCTGTAACCAAATTCCATACTGGCAGAACAGTTTGGCCTGTTCAACTGAAGGAGGTTAGTCCTAGTTCACGAACAGTGAAGCAGGCATTGGATGTGTTGGCTAGAGAGGTCGGACGGGTGAGAGCGATGATACAGATGAAAGGAGCATCTCTCAGTCTCTCAATCAGCGCCTAACAGGAGGGATGCTGGATGCAGGCAGACAACTTTAATGCGTTGGTCTATCTATATGGAAATCCACTCCACTGCTTCTGGGTGACATGTGATTGGAAGCACAGTGTGTTTCAAACAGAAATTTCAAAGATGAGAAGGGGTGTCTGATTTTAGATGAAAGAACAATGCTGTCTGGGAATTGGCATTAAATCTGGAAATGAGAGTAGGAAAGGAATGTGTAAATTTTTTTCCATCACTTAAAAAGCATGAGCTACCGTATTTAGATATTTGTATTTTTTTTTAAAGGCAGTCTTTTCTTTCCATGTTCTGGGTTTCTAAATGATGCACATAATCCGTACAAGAGTCTGCTTACAATAGCTTATACATACTACATGCGATGCATTCTGTACCTGCCATTTATATAATGTTGGCTGATAATAAACCTCATAAATATCTCATCTAAAATGTCTGTATACAAGCCAAGAATGTTGTGACACATGTAGCCACATTAGGTTGCTACATACCTTATTCTGTAATTTGACAGCAAGTATGAAAATAGGCTATCGAAAATTTAATTATGTGTCAGGTTTAATGATCTGGTCAGAGAACTCCCCTCATAGGTGACAACTATATGAACCAGAATACAGAAACTGACTGAACATGTGGTTAAAAAAGTGGAGCAGAATTTGATGTAGTGTTATTTTTTGCAAAATGTGAAGAAAAAAATGCCCCACACATTAGCTAATCTATCTACAGTACATCTAATTTTCAAGCGCTTAATTCTATCTGACTGTATTGCACAAGCCAGTGCCTGATGCTTATATAAAAGGAAGGTTATGGATTTTTTCCTCCCATTGAACTTAATTGTAAATCAATAAGGCATTACTTAGACTGTACACTGTAGCAAAAAGCCCTAAGAATGGCCTTTTTTGTTTTTGTTTTTAACAAAAAGAAAATTAATGAAAAAATTTAGTTATTTGTCCATGGTTGTATTTCTACATGGCCGAATCTCCTGGATCTAAAGCTGCTTGCCCAGCCCTAGTGGGCTCTAGAAAGGGTCTCACGTAAATCAGTGTGTGACTGATGCACTGAGCAGAGCTCTGTCCCAGAACGAATCTCTGCACACTATGGGTGGAGGTGTTTTCCTTGGCTCTGTGTGTGTGTATCTCTGAGCGGCTCTCTTTCCCAAGTTGAATCCCTTCTGTCAGCAGGCCCTTGATATCCGGTTCCGGTAGCTTGAGTTCCACTCCTCTGGGTCAACTGATAAAGCTGACAATGAAACATAATTAATGCATTTTGAAGGTATTTCCTTTTTTTGTACAAAATGAAGTTGACAAAGTGGTGAGTCATGCAAACCCTCACACAGTACAGTACAAAGTCATCCAGCTCTCACATGCAGATAAGAGAGAAACCCCTAACCCGCTCCCTCTACTCTGCACTCTGTCATCTTCCATTTTAAAATGGCACACTGTGCAGTTTAAGGATAAAATGGTCTCCCACTGCAAAAACGGCAAATTAAGAAAGATGATATGTCTTGCCTGCTTTTACTCTTCCACTTTTTTTCAAATTCTCCCTGCAGATCAGACGACAACAGCCAAAGCACATTGAACTGATCGACTGCATGACTCAGGTGTGATGCAAAATACTGCAACATGCCTATTGTTCTCAGCTCTCCTTTTCTGGCTTGCACTCCCATCCATGCAGAGGCTCTCACTACCTCTGCTGTGCCCCACTACACAGCTTGCTCTTTCAAAGGCTCAGAGAAAAGGCCAAAGCATCAGTGCTGACATGTTACAGAGATTCTACAGAAACCGATTACAAAAGACCTACCCACTAGAGGACATTAAAAAACAGCCAAAAGAAAAACATCCAATTTAATGAATAGAATTAGTGAGAATTATGTGGCCAAATATCAGGTGAAATAGAAATATATTTGTATGTATGATGAAAACAAAATTTCGTTAGGAATTCCTTTTTAGTGATGAGGGCAAATGAAAGGATGACTCTATTGAGGCTTGGCGAATAAGTAATTATAATATTATTTTACTGCCAATTAAGGTTAAAGTTGACAAAAGCAACAATCAGCCTTTTTAAATCAGCCTGCTTTAAAAAAGGACTTGTTCAAACTAATTAAGCTCTGACAAACTATTTTTCATAACAATTTATGTGTATTATGCTTCTTTTTATCCTTAAAGATGCGCAGAAGCTGTTGTAACATTTCCATGCTAATTCATTCATAACCAACTAAATTGAACAGATCAGATAAAAGGACATTTTGCCCAAAGAAAGAAACTGGTTCTCACCCAAATATGTGATTAACCTCTCCACTTCTCGCAAGGATTTACAGAGCTGTCACATACAGCAGGGGCCATAGATCAGTGACAAGGAAAGAGGACGGCGTGTCTGGGAAAGAGCTTGCCATGACAGCCTGACCCAGGTCACCATGCACAATTCCTTTAATCAGCTGCCCCAGTGCCTATACTACGATTTCCCAGGGTGTGAAATAACACCCATCTCCTCTGTATCTGTATGATCCAATTGGCTTTGTTTAATGATTTTCTTGCAAATTTCAGATCATATTTCCATGCAAATCCACATTATGTCAGTTAATTAAAATTGAATGGAATCAAACCGAAATATACTCTCAAAGGACCATTTGATCATACATTAAAATAATTATAAGCTTCTTAGGAGGTTTCATTGCAGCAGAAGATCAAAAAGATTTGTTGTGGAATATGTAAAAGCGTTTACACAGACATTGGGAATATTGTAAATATTCAGGGGAAAAAAGACCTGAATATTTTGCATAAATTCAGATCCTGGGAGGAGGCTTGATTTTACCTAATTTTAAGGTGCCCTTAAAAAAATTCTCATTTGTTAAGAAACGTTTTTCATTCACTGTATTATTTGAGGAATGTTCCAGGTATTTATGTTATGTACAGTTATGATGGTTTTCAGGTCTCTAAACGTGACAGAAAGGAGGAAGGAATGCAGGTAGAAGTGATAACAATCTGAGAAAACATTTGCATATCTTGACTTGCACATTCTGTAACACAGGCAATATATTATAGACTCTGTGAAA
>CM022753.1:29242397-29252397 GCA_012411365.1 Ameiurus melas | reverse complement strand
TTGACCAAATCTGGCATGTGCAGTGTACACTTAAGTTCTTGCAAGAAAAAAAATATATATTAATAATAAAAAGAAAAAAAAGAAAAAGAATCAGAGGCAGAGAACTGAACATGGTCAACATCAAGGAACTTGACACTTGCACCATAATCCATAAGACATACATGGAAATAGGTCTCGCTTGTTAAAATTGGGATGAATTTTGAATTTTGCATGATATCCAATCCACATGTGACTCCATCACTTGGTCACTCAATATCATGACATCACACAGACAAAACTGTCTGTGGCTGCAGGGTGGACACAGGGCTGTTTGATGAAAGCGCCTTGGCACTGATGAGTCACATTTAAAGCACCGCAACGCCTCCCTCATTTTACGTCAGCAGACAAAATGACTTTTGCTTAAAAACAATTATAATAATTGCCATCATTTTAGGTCGTTACTGTTGCGTTTAAGGTTATTTTTATTCAATCGTCTATATGTGATATTAATAAACCTCTTTAAAGACCACAAAACCCACCTCCACATTACACACACACACACACACACACACACACACACAGTAAAACTGAAAGGAATGTTTTACTTCATTCAGAATGATGGTTCTGTCACTAGGCCATTAAGTGAACACACAGTCAGATTATCATGGAGTGGGACATTTAAATAACTGTACTTGCAAATGTATGTTTTATTAAATCATTTCAGCAAAGAATCCATAAAGGCTGGATTTGGATTGACTACTCTAAAAATGACTCCTACATTAGATGTGAATGAGTGTGTGAATGATGCCCTGTGATTGCTTCCAGGATGTAGTTCCGAGTCCTGCCCAGCATTCCCAGGATATTTTCCAGATCCACATCAGGTCAGAGCAGCTACTGTATATGAAAGACATATTAAACTTCATACAATATTTCATTTGTTTCTATTTACTGGAGTTTCTCTCTCTCTCTCTCTCTCTCTCTCTCTCTCTCTCTCTCCTGAAGTTAATAATCCAAAAAATAATAATCCAACACCTTCTGGTCAATCAGAAGCACTGTGGTATAAAACTAATTTTGCAGTAACTACAGTGACTCATACAGTAACTACAGCGAAAAGGTGTATAGTTACCAGAGTGAGGAATGAAAATCTGGATCCTCCTACAGGCGGGTTAATAATAACTGTAATTAAGCTGTGGTGACGCATTGTCTAAGTGCTTCACTCATCCTGGATTTACTTTTGTTCACCAAACATTAAAACCACAAATGTTTACAGACATTTCTATTTTCAAATGAATTAAGTCAGTACCCCTAAATCTACGCACGATGCACACACACAGACACACAGACACACACATGTGTGACCCGAGAACAAGTGAGAGAAGAAAAAAAAAGAAGAAGAAGAAGCAGCTGCCAGTAGCTGCATATGCAGAGCCAGCTGTCCACCTCCGAGAAGTGCTTTTCGTTTTTCATCAAGAGAAAGAACGAAAGAGAAAGAGAGCGATGAAACCACAGGTGCAGTCCTGCAAACTTACTTACCGCAAAACTATTTTAAATAATTAATGCAGTATAATATCTGAAACCCCCCCTCTTACATGCCAGTGTATCTCAAACTGTACGCCACAGTTTTTCCATGTTGAATGAGAGTTATTTCAGCAAGTGAGGACAGGAGTATGCTACTGGTGCCACTTCACCATTCTGTTGTACAGACTACCCTCCCCCTATACACACACACACACACACACACACACACACACACACACGCACTCATGCACGCACTCATGCTTTCACATGCAAATCATACTTTAATCTCAGCTCTCTAATAGACCACCATGGCAACAGAGACACGGCCCTAATGAGGCTGAGGCACAAGTTAATGCCAACCCTGCACATCAGCCATGTGCGCACATCCGCACACCCACACACTCGTGGCTATGTAAATGTACACACAATCATATCCATCACACGACTCAAACGGGTTTTCGATTAATTATAGCTCACCTCCTTTTGCTCCTTGCACAAGTGCCTCTATTTAGTCTGAAATGCAGAACCCATGCACACGGACACACCCATTAAATGCAGCCGGTGACATGTGCAATGGTTGTTAGTAACACAGTAAGTGTTAATAGGCCTGTCTGTTTTACCACGCGGTGCGGTGCGCGCGCGCGCGCGCGTGTGTGTGTGTGTGTGTCGTCTGAGTATGACATGACAAGCAACCTGCTTCTAATTTAAGCACATTAAAATCATTAGGCTGACACGTGCTATAGACCGAGCTGTTTGTGTCAAGTAGTGGCACAGTCCAAGTGCATATATCAAAATGGGGTCTACAGTAAGGCATGGCGTCTGTCTATATAAACACACACACACACACACACACACACACACACACACACACAGCTGTACAGCTGTACAGCTATTCCTCAAGTTATTCCCCATTCCGTTATGGCCCTTATCAGCGTGTCCTTGAGAAGCGTCCATAAAAGAGCGTTGTGTTTTTCCCTCCCCTTTCCCAGTCTAACACCTGCGCTTCAACCCCAGAGCATCTTATTATTTCATCTTTTCCCACAAATACCTGATTTTAAAAAAAAAGAAAAGAAAGAAAAGAAAAGAAAAGTAAATTAGCCACCATAAAGAATTCCAGCACATTCCCAGCGAAATAAAGTATTTTTTAAAAAAATAAAAGCTGAATGGGCGAGACAGATGGTACAGTTGAGGATGTTTCCAGCATGACTGCTATGGTCATGCGAAAGCCAGTTGGAGCTGTGTCACTTAGCTGAACCTCATCTTCCATCTCCATGGATATTTTGAACCCGGTGCGTCCAGATGGCAATAAATGTTCCGACTCACCTTTGGGTTACATTATCCCAGCTGGAGCAACATAAGTAGATGGACACACAGAGTAGACGGGCTAAATCTAGTTCATGATTCTAATCATCAGTGCGTTTAGCCGTGGAATTGTAACGTAAGGATCATTTGTAAAAGTTGTAATCATTTATGGAAAATGTACCATAATCATTTCGTTACAATATGGCTTATGATCATAATTTCCCCCTGGTTTAAATACATGAATGATAATGAACCAAGAAAAATGACATTTTATAAGAGAGAGAGAGAGAGAGAGAGAGAGAGAGAGAGAGAGAGAGAGAGAGAGGAGGCAGAAAGGAGGAAACCTTTTAGCTTGATGATGGATGGATAGATGGATGGATGGATCAAATTCCCTGAAGGTTTTCGAGATGCATGACTCTCTCCTGTCCACCAGCCCCACTGAATATGTAATTCAACTGACCTTTTCTTCTCCATCCCCAAAAATAAATGACCTAAAACCAGGCCCTGTCTATGCAAGGAATAAAACATGACCCAGTGTGCTGTTACCATGTATGCGGCACCACCCTGTCGTTTATAATTTTTCTACAACAGCAGTGTTTTATTTCTTTTATACCACAGAAATTACATAATTTTTTTTAAACATTATTATTTAAAGAATAACATCATAGTTTTTTTTTTTATCTGTTTACAGTGACGTATACTGTTGCAGAACATCCGGGAAACACAGTAGTTCCTGTTACGACTTTTGTTATAACTGCTATAAACCATTGTTCCCTTCTCTCTCTTTTCTTACTCTGAGAAAACAGAAAGTGCAAATTCTTCTGTACTGAAGACTTTCCAGTGGCTGAAATCTTACTCATATTTACAGAGCGTTGATAGCTGAGACACGTCACTGTATCAATGATTATATGATATTCTTTATTAAATAACTCATTAAGAAGTCAGGTCTTAGTGTCAGATTATGTGGCGCATCCGTCATACATGTCCCTGTGAATGAGCTGTTCGTGCAGAAACATTCATTATTATATTATATTATTATAAACCTGTGATTCGCTTTGAAGCTGGAAACACTGTCAGAGCTGTTGCTGTAGAAAATGAATCAACACCCTCTGACCAAACAGATTTGAGAATTCAACAGCTATGAAGCATTCAGGCCTCAGACGTCCTTCTGACATTTACTACCCCCATTATACAATCAGTCTGCACTTTCTGCCTGCACAAGGCACCAAGTCTCACAGAAAGCATACAATATGATGGATCAATTTCCTTCCACAGATCAATACATGAGGAGATCAATACAAGCAAGACTACAAAGGACCTTGTTTAATTCTTCCTCATTCCATTCAACGCCTTACAGAAATCCGGTGTGCTCCTGAAAAAGAAGCTGGAATGCCAAATATGTGCTGATCGTTGACTGAAGAAACAAATGAGCAGGGCGTAAAGTCGACAAGAATGTAAGGAAGTGAAACAGGGAACAGAACTCCAACCCACGCCGAATGTCACTATGGATGTTGCATTTACCCTGATACTGACCCGATCACCTCCGAAATAGGGAACTTTACCTGTGTATCTACTGATGTTGATATTTTATCACACTTCATCAAACAGTTATTTTGTTCCCTATAGACTTTGTCACATGCTGTTGAAGGCTCTGGAACTAATGTAGTGAAGTCTTTCTCAAAAACAATAGCGTCACTGTGGTTGGATGAAAGTCACACTATGGAATAAGTGAAAGAAACAGTGTGTCAAAGGAGACACGAGAGGTCTCGGGAGACACATGAAACTGAAAAACAACGGAACAAGAGATGGGGAGGGGAGCCAGGTGCACTCAGCTGTTTCAAAACTGGAATCAAAACTAGTTGTTTAAAATCAACACAAAACACTTCCTGGGCTTCATACTTCATCCTCACCCTCGCCTATTTTTCTCTACCCAAACTGCCAGTCGAGGATTTTAACAAAGCAACAGGACTCTTTTCATACACACACTTCACCCAACACTGGTGTTTCTCATGGTTACGCACAAATCTGAATCGAGCATCTTGAACGTGTCTGTGAGTTGCACAGATTTTCGACTCTAGCCTAAGAGCAATAATGGCGCTAATCTGACAGTGGAAAAGAAAGGATTTTGCAGTAGAAGAAATCAACAGTGTCAGCTGTGTTGCATCCATGATTCCCATGTGCTGCGCTGAGGAGAAATAAGCTTAATGTTTAGCAGAAACATGAGCTTATTGCAGCTGTCGTTCACTCCTCAGGCTTCCCGAAAGACAAGAGCTCTACATAAATTTCGTTTAAGAGCCTCTGGCTCACCTGTGTTGGTGGCCTGTGGCTAGCATAAAAAAACAAAACAAAACAAAAAAAAAAACCAGAGGATCTCAAAAGCACCTACAGGGGCTGAATCATCTGCAGAGGCAGACTGTTCACAAAACCCCTGCGAGAGCTGTAGAGAGCAGCGAGACAGCAAGACAAATCTGGGAATATCAAATATTGAACAACCTCACACATATATGCAAACAGAACACACACAGGTGGCATTCAGGCACATGTCAAATCCATGCTCATACGCAAACTTTTATAAACAGGTATGCACACGCACACTCACGTTATACTATTTCATGTATAAAGAGGTTATAGGATATAGCCGGAGCGCTTCAGGTTATACTTCATAACACAAACCATGCAGCCACTCAATTCCACTTCATAAAGACCTGAGCATAGCTATTGATGTTGTTGTTGTTCTTTATTAATTTATATATATATTAAAAAAAATTATCTAAGTTGTTTCAAACCAGATTTCTGAGAGCTCAATTTTAGGCCAATCATTTTCTTTGGGATTGCTCTGACATGCAGTTCAAATCCGAATATTTGATTTGTTCAGGAAATCTTTTCTTGCAGTCAGAATGGGGCGGGGGGTGGGGTAGACATGAAATCTAATTTTTGCAAAAACAGATTCAGGTTTCAAATCGGATTTAAATCAGATTTCGAGACATGTGACTCAAATCATATTTCACGTGTTTTTCACCATTCAATGCTCCACACTTTTTGACATCAGACATTTGCAACAAGAACAAAAGCAGTATTAGATGGCACATGTACAGTACAATGGGGGGGTGGGGGGCACTCTCATAACTGTAGTTCCTAAAATGAAGGCAGCAGTAATTATAGCATGTGCCACTCTATTCTTTTTTCAATGTATTGTCCACAATACAGAACACTCTATGAAATTGAATATCTAAGCCAGGGGTTCTCAAATGTTTTTGCAGTGAACTATTCATATATTATTCAAATGTATATTTGAATATATTCAAATATATTCAATAATATATTGTTGAAATACATTAAATAATATTTTGGTTCTTTATTATACCTTCTTTTTTTCGGAACCTTCCACCAACAGAATATATTAGAGCCAAGTCGATGTTATTTAGAAGTTTGCTTTTGAGTTATTGAGGTTTGCATTTAACTCTTTCCATTCAAGTTATCACTCAAACAGGATTATAACTACAAGAACTCAATCATAAATATAACCACTTTGATAATTTGTGGGTTTTCCACCACTGTAAGATAATAATAATAATAATAATAATAATAATAATAATAATAATAATAATAGAAACATATACTCAATGGTTTTGTTTCATGAACTCATTTTGAGAACCTTTGATCTAGGCTTTGTTTTCAAAGATAAAAAATATTCATGAGAAAGTTAAAGAATCTATGTTGTACTTTGTATGTATCACCTAACTTTCCCACTTTTGCCTCAACCAATGCTGTTTATTGTATGTATGTCTACACTGTTACTATGACGAACAATAGCCTACAGTCTGAACCGACAAATCAGATTTGGTCACTTGTAATTTGTAATGTGGACACTCAGACTAAAAATCAGATTTAAGAAGTTAATTAGATTTGCCCTGCTGTCTGAACATAGACTAAATCACTGTTCAGTGGCCAGGACTGGAGAGTGTGTCAATACCGTCATGTGCTAATACAAAAAAACATCCCAGTCACACTTATTTTTAAAGAACTATGTGTGTTTGAATGTGTGTGTATGAATGATATGTTTCCATCCAGATGTTTAAAATCCTAGTATTCATGGTCACTATTGGTCAATTATGTAAACTGTAAACTCCTCACTATCCATCCATCAATTTTCCATATCACTTATCCTACACAGGGTCGCAGGGGAGCCTGGAGCCTATCCTAGGGAACACAATGCGGCAGACAAATCACACACACACGCACACACATACACACATACACATTCACACACTATGGACAATTTGGAAATGGAAATCAGCCTACAATACACGACTGGACTGGGGAAAACGAAGATCCTGGAGGAATTGAGGGATTCGAACCCTCAACCCCCTTACTACTTGGTCAATATTTAAGGATATTTAATACCTTCTCAAGTGTAGTGGCTGTGAAATGGGGAAAATGCCATTAGTACTTGTAATAAAAAGAGAAACTAAGTTTTTTTTTTAACATAAGGATTTAGGTGAGAGGCTTCAAGAAGAAAGAACAGACTGATTGACAATTAATCATGTAGAGATCAGAAATCCTCTCAGGGGATAAACTAGCAGCTAGCATCAGAACTCACCACTATAATCCTGATGAGAAATTTTCTGGGCTAATTTGTGAACAATTTCTCTGTTCTTTCACTCTTAGAAGTATAACATTTTGGAATTATTATCGTCAGTGTTACATATACAATGTTTTACTTTGTGCTATACCATCTGCAGTACTCTGAAAGTGAATTACATTTCCCATTTCCAAAATGCAAGATGGACTGCGAAACTATTTGGCTGGGAACTATTTGAGATAACAGTATGTACCTATAAAGCATGCTGATGTTTACCTACTCACACAATTCTAAAGAGAAAACAATAATGCCATTACACAGGCAGTGTTTGCACCTTATCAGAGAACAGACTCTCCATACACAAGTTCACTGTACTTCACCCAGCCGCTGGCTCCACTCCACATGCCACAGCAGAGAGAGAGAGAGACAGAGAGAGAGAGAGCAAAGGACAGGGGTAGTGTGCAGTGAGCCCGAGCAAGAGACAGATAGAAAGCAGAAAAGGAGAGAGGAACAGAGAGAGCAGCTGAGAGAACAAGGAAAGGCTGTGACCGTACAGTGCAGTGAGGTCTCGCCTGCTTCTCGATCCCTGAGTGTTGAAGGTCAGAGGCAGTGGGCACACCCGCCTCTTTGTTGCCACAGCCCAAGAGAACACAAAAGAGGCTTTTAGCAGTCACACCACTGACACAGGCAGAGACAGACAACAGCAGTAAGCAGACACAGGGCATGATAAACCTGCCGGACTGCACCAGCTGCGCACATCGGAGGTAGATGGTGCCGACCGCAAGAGCTGTAGGAGAGATTGGAGTCTTGGTGCTAGGTAAACATACATGCACAGATCACGTTCACACACACACACACACACACACACACACACACACACACACACACACACACACACACACACACACACACACACACACACACACACACACACACACACACTCATACACAGATACAACACACACACACACACACACACACACTCATGTGGTTATACAAGCAAATCATGCATGCACAAACATACACAATTAAGGCAAAAATATGATCTCTAACCATAATGTATAGCTACCAGAAAGTTAATAGACAAAAGAATCCCTTCTGGGGAAGCAAAACAATAGAAACCATTACAAAAATTCAAATAGTTTCCACTACAAAATACCCTTACAAACGATCAGCTAACCATTAAAACCATTACCGTTACCATGAACAGTCCTTAATGGTATCCACACGACATAACATGCCACCAATACAAGGCAACAATTTACCAGTAGAGAACCACAGGGACCTTTACAGTTACTATGAAACCAAACAATTCCCATTAAAACCATTACACAGTCTATGATTGTTTCTATTGTTTTTTTCAGCTGGGATGTCAATGTATCTATAGATAGATATGTATAGTAGATACATATATAGCATCGATAGAGATGTGTGACATAAACGCCACACCAAGAGTGTGAAATATATCATTCTCAAGGGTCAGTTTGCTAGCTATCACACAGGTCGAACATTAAGTTTATTATTTTCTGCTTGTTCCAGCTTTCAGCTACTAAAACACAGGCTGTGATGTGGTCTGTGAGGTGGTCAATTTCGAATTACAGCTACTTGTAGGTTCCGTTAGTTGAAGACAATGACACAGCAGTATTGCATTTAAAAAATTAAAATTAAACTTTTATTAATCGGTTTAGTCAAGTAATAAGAAAGCTGGAAAATAACTTAGCGGCTGGCCAAGCTCAGTCAGTATTTTAGTTAATAGCTAGACACACAAAGCTGCAATTTTATCCAGCTACCATTTAGTAAATATTTGTATTTATTATTTTTTAAACTGATGGTTTGAACAACAGATTATAGAACGAAAGACTAAATAAACTGGCACAAATGGGCCAATGGAGCTTTATTACTGCAATCAATCATACTAAACGTAGCTGGCTAAGAACTTAGCAGCTAGTGCCATATATTTAACCAACATTCTACACAAATGGCTGAATATAGATGAGTTGGCTACTAAAAGACACTGTAAAAAAGCTTGTATTTCAAAGACAAAGCTAACTAGCGAAACATTATTTTTCCAGATAACTTACTTCTAATCTCTATTACCGTATCCTTATCAAAGGAGACAAACTTGTGGTTGTATCAACAGTAAAGAAATGCCATCTTCCTTTCAGAAATGACAGAGGAAACATTACTCTCAAAATCATTCAGTAGGTGTATTTGTTTGAAATATGTATACTTAAAAAAAAGTAATTAAAAAAGGATTTAATTTCCCAAATTAAATCCTGCATTCTGAAAGTGATACACCATGTAAGTACTGTAGGAAAGACTTATTGGAATCACTCTTCCAGTGGGTAATATTAAATTGTGTTCTGTTGGGTATAAGGTGCACTATATTGATTTTGCAGCACCACTGTCATACCTAATGTAGCAAGTAGAATGAATATAAAGTGTTGGAGAGGCTTACAGCATTTAAAAGTCTTAGGTGTTCATTAAGTCTTTTAAAAATGTTGTCTTAGATGTTTATGTGTTCTGTATTCATAGTGTTTCAGTGGCAAAGAGCAAAACGTACATGTATGTTGTTGAAGAAAGAGCACTTTTCACATAAACGTTATGAAGGCTGTCTAT
>CM022753.1:29144897-29239897 GCA_012411365.1 Ameiurus melas | reverse complement strand
TTGTATTCAGTGAATAATCTCACTTGGATACTGTAGGTTTGTTGATAAGACATGCTGCTGTAATAATTCAAAACTGGATTCCAAAAGAGGTTGGGTTCCTTTTTAAATCCGGTTCCTCTCAAGGTTTCTTCCTCATACCATTTCAGAAAGTTTTCCCTTGCCAGTCTTGACTTGGGCTCATTCGAAAACTAAATCTAGATCTGGATTCCTGGTCCAACGCCTACAAATGAAATTGTATTGAATGAGTCATAAAATAAGAAGTATCAGTGTGTCTTATAAAGGTGAAGACACATAATGAGTAGTTTGGTCATGTGACATTATAAAAAAAAAAATTAAAAACTTTTCATAATATTTAGAATGCTGCACTGCCTTTTTCTAAATTGTGTTCGGTTTAATGTTCAGCACAAATATTGGGTCAGAATGATCTGTTTGCTGTGGACTTTCAGACCATTGATCAATCTATAACTGGCTAATTATCCGTGAGACAAGTCGAGAGAAAAATGAGGGGGAGCAATTTTTTTTGTCTTTATGCTCAACATAATCCATATGTTATGTGACAATTGAGCAAATGAATGGTTTGAACTAAATAAATGTGCATATTTATTTCATAATAGAAGCAACATACCAATCAATCACATTTCTTAAACTAGTCTTCATTCTGAAGTTTGCAGATGAAAAGTGGTCCAGAGAAAATGCTGAACTGGTAAAACTGGTGAAGTTTTGAAGCACTAGATACAGAATGGGTAGACTAGTTGGCGCCTCAGCATCTTTTCTATTTTTCCTGACTGCATGATTCGGTAACTGCATGAGTGTTTACTTGTTGTTGGACCTGATGTGAGACTTGGCCAGGGACTTACAGAATGAATTCCCTGGTAACCATTGCCAAGGAAATGGCCTGCTGGTAGTTGCGTAGCAAGACCGCTGGGAAATTTCCAAAGCTTAGAGGCTTCATTAGTTCATTCAGTTGCGCTGCTTCATTTCAGCCTATTGAAATTCATATGTTCTCTGAAAAAGCCACTCTTGAATCAATATATTTCTGGCCTATAAGCTATTTTTAATGAATTGTACAGTATCCATTTAATGGCAGACAGATCGAGAAGATAAATGAATTGTTATGAATACATGGTACATGACGATGATAAACAGCAACATAATAAATATACCTCGCCTAGTGAATAAACCAGATCTAGTAGAAATCAATAATTCAAAACAAAATTCCATTCAGTCAATGTCTATGTGTTTTCATATATCTCCACACAGCAGGCTCGGGGAGTGTGTGTTTATGTCTCTGCTGGATGGACTGCCTGCTCCAGGCTACACCTTGATACACTAATGTAGGGGAGCTGTAGAAAAAAAGCTGACTGTGCGTTTTCAGGCCATAATCCAGGCCTGCGCGACTGAGAAGAATCCACGGTAAAGGGCGTCCTTTAGAGGGATGCTCACTGTTCCAGCATGCCTGATCTCACACAGCTGCTCCCCAGGACAGCCTGAGCAGCTCTTTCTGACACCAAGCCAAGAGCACACAGCCAGCTCTGATTAAATGAAGTGACACCAAATCTCCTCATCTGGCTTCAGATCAGTTCGAGCCATCTGCGTAAGTTTCAGTTACGGTCAACCAGACGAGGGACTGAACTCCAAGCTTCAAGCTTCCAAGAACTGTCTGGTCTTTAGGCAATGCTGAATTGATGAGTGAATCATTACATTACAATGGTTTACTCTGACATAGTCACTGAAACCAGAAACCACTCCAAGTGTAATAATAATAGAGTAGTTCATTCGCCCAAGTGGTGTCTACGAAACTATGATTCAAGAATGAGAGGCACCTATGAAAAATGTGGTATTGGTTGGACACATTCAGGGTATAATTGCCTCTTGAGATGAGAAAAGGCATCGTTATGTGGGACGTGTTTGGTGTGGTAAAGAGATTCATGTTTATGTCACTCCTGCAAATGCCAGTCTTGGGCGAGACATGGGCAAAGCATGCCACAATCCCTTAAAGGCATAGAAGAGTTTAATTTGACCCATTGTCATCAGAAAGCCTTGTGGGTTATAGTTGCAAAGATTCCCACACACACCAAACTGCACCTGACTGACCATCAGTAGGTACGTGTTCCCAGAGCAGAATTGTGATTAAAGGTGGCCTGTGTACAGATATTTGAATTATTACAAAAGATTTACTCGGACTACTTAAATTTCAGCGTAAAACCCACATTAAGAGCAAAGTAAAAAAGTTTATATATATATATATATATATATATATATATATATATATATATATATTATATATATATATATATATATTTAAACTTTTTTCTTTACACTTAATGTGGGTTTAGTTTAAAGGGCCAATGTAAAAATTGTGTGTGTATATATATATATATATATATATATATATTCAATCTAATCCTATAACAAATAAGCTGAAATATGAGAGAATTGTTTGTAGCACAACAGATTAAGTAGGTTAAATAAAAGGGTTAAGATTTTATATTGGAACTGAAAATATTCACATATAAAGAGAATTTATTGTCTCTTTAGTTAAGATTGATCTTATTATATTTTAACTTTTTTATATATTTTTTTTATTTACAGTGCAAGTCTTTACAGGATACAAATAGGTTTTTTTTGCCAAACCAATCTATAGTATTTTGTGCATTTTAACCTTGTTTATTACATTTAAAATGAAAATATAATCCATACTGGGTGCACGGTGGCTTAGTGGCTTAGTACGTTCGCTTCACACCTCCAGGGTCCAGGCTTCGAGTCCCTGTGTGTGCGGAGCTTGCATGTTCTCCCCGTGCTGCGGGGGTTTCCTCCGGGTACTCCAGTTTCCTCCCCCACTCCAAAGACATGCATGGTAGGCTGATTGGTGTGTATAAAATGTCCTTAGTGTATAAATGGGTGTGTGAGTGTGTATGTGATTGTGCCCTGCGATGGATTGGCACCCTGTCCAGGGTGTACCCCGCCTTGTACCCCATGATGCTATCTTGGGATAGGCTGAAGGAGGAGTAAGCGGTAGAAGATGGATGGATGGATGAAATCCATACTACATTACAACATATTTAGTCTTGTTCTTCATACAAGGTTATATTAATGCAAATCTGATTCCAGGGAAAATTCAGAAGAAACCGAATGAACAAAGCAGACGTGTTTGGGTTTTGTTCAAATTCATAAGAAATACATTAAATCATTCTGTGGACAGAATTTGCGAGTGCAAGACTATGATTAAAAATCCAAAAGTGAAATCTTTTACTCTTTCATTGAAATATAATTGTGATTCATTATTTCTCAGTAAGACACAATACCCGTAGTTTTGCTTAAGCATGCTTTTTCCTGTACTTTCCCCACCTCTGTCTCTCTCTGTGTGTGTGTGTGTGTGTACTGTACATAAACATAGCTAAGCCTTAAAATAGAGGCTGTTACGTGTTTAATGTTAAGTGTGTAATCTATACAGAAGCTGAAGAAAATGAAATTGACGGTTGGGCAGGACAGGCTTTTTGTTCTCTTAATTTGTTTTTTTGTTGAAAATCCTGAGAATGATTGAACCAGATAAACACGCAAAGGCTAATGTTGAGATATTTCAGTGTGTAGTATAGTATAGTATGGAGTCGACTGATTTTGGGTTAAATGCTCCTTTTGAAGAAACAAAGTAATCATTTTCGACAGTATTTACAAGTCAATATTTAAAAATATGCACTTACTCGAGCACAGGTTTTAATGACAGAAGTAACAGTGGAGGAAGGAGCTTGAATTTATGGAGCAAAAATGAAAGACTAGTGAAGGAAACCCTTTTAGGATTATGGCCAGATTTACACATAGCTATAAACATGTATTCACATGGGGGGAAAATAACGTTTCTATATTAGAAATCTTTCCACGGAGGACAAATTATTTCACCTAATATAATTAAAATAACGCAGTGTAAAAAAAAAAAAAGTTATAGTAATGTTATAACTGCAGGTGTCGTTTAATCGATGATTAACATGAGTCATTTACAGGACAATGATTTTTAGGGGACATTTACACTCTTAAATAGTTATTCAAACATTCTTTAAAGGTGTCTTTTTTTGGGGGGGGCAAAACATAACCACACATTCTTATGTGCATAATTCATCATTTTATTTGCAAAATAATAAATGATATCTACAGGACGTGGTTCAAATAAGGTATAAAAGTGACAACAATCGTTGGTGTTGTGTTGTGTCCTAGGCCTCGGTTTGTAGAGAATGTTGTTGAACTGGACACAGGCCTGTGGTGTGATACAGTACAAACAAATACGCTGTCGTACATCATTCAGAGTCGGAGGTGTAAACGTTAACAGGTTCTACTTTGCGTCGTGAATGAGGAAGATGGTCGTTGTGGTGATTGACAACAACCATACCTGCCATAAAATAACAAACTGATACAGCAAAAAAAAAAAAAAAAAAAAAAAGTTATACAGTGATGACCAATCTTACCCGCAAACGGACCCTGCATATATTCTGGCTCTTTGCAGGTAAGATTGGACATGCTAGAATTATAGAGACGTCACATTACAACAAACAATCGATTATTCATCTGTGCCAGGTTTTTGCTAAATTCTACAGTAATCATCATAACAATAGATCTTAGAAAAATAAATATAATCCCTCATCAAACAGCTTTCCCCATTATGATTCATGCATGGCTCTGATGCACGTTACACTTTTTTTCCCCCCCAGACTGTGTCAACAACAGATTAAGTAGAGGCAAATTCGTTGGTGCATTGAAGAACTGTTTGGAAATACAGACCGTGTTTGTGTAATGATTGACAACATTCAATATTAAATTTGGAATTTGAAAGCATGCCTTATACAACACAACACTACACCTTAATACTTTCATATTCAAATTTCTTGGTCAGTTTTCCAGTCATGATTTACATACGTTTTGACAATCAAAACTGGGAGGTCAGGGAGTCAAGTGCCACAGCTTTTACTTTGTAGTATATATTCTCATGTATCATACTATAAACATTATATCACAATTTTATATTTATTAAAAAAATTATAATAATAATAATAAAAAAGCATTTTGATGTTTTTGCAAATCCTGAAATGACAGCAAAGCGGTTGTCCTGCACATCCTGAGAAGGAAAGCTACATTTCAAATGAAACTGTCAGCAAGAGACAGAATGTGTACAATGCAAGCAGGCACTCAAATGAATAATTCTCTTTGTTGAGTTTAAATACACATGCGCAGATTTACACATAAAAATAGGGAGGAGTCTTGTTTTTGTTTTTTCTGGAGAACTACAAGCTGTATCTTGTGACAAATGTTACTTTTCGGCCAATTCCAGGTTGGAAGGTTCATATCAGATATTGTATTTAGAGGAACAGAAACCACTTGGGTCTGAGAATCAGTGATGCTTTCGGAAAATGATAGGCTGTAAAATCCCTACAAAAAGGTTACGATTCTGGGATGACAGTTTTGCCATTATCCCTTGCACAAACAAATCATATTTGCATACGGCTTTATTACACATCTACAGTCTTTCTGCTATTAAGCTAAGCACCGTGTTATTACCAATGCAAAACGTTAGGAAAATCGAACGGCGGAATTGAGCAGTGGAGCATCAGGCAGCGAGAGGAGGCGTGTTAACGAGGAAGGTTTGGCCTGCATGACTACAGGCTCCGAGTGTGACAGTGCAGGCTCCATTAGTGGCTCAGTGGTGAGGCCCGGCCAGCCCTGCTGACACGCGCACACATACACACACACCTGAAAGACAAGCGAAGTAGTCCAGGCTTATTAGCACCTCGGCCTGCTCCAGGTGGGGACGCCTGGCCTCTGTAATTGATAATTAGGGCCAATAGCACAGCAGGCAATGCATTCGCAGTGGCAGGAGGCTCGCACGACCCCCATGTTGCTGCTCAAACAGAGGGAGGGCGAAGACAGACAGATGCACAGAGAGAGAGCGAGAGAGATGGAACCCGAGGTGGCTAGGGAAAGGGGAAATGTAAAAATTCTTATTGACTGACGCATCATGTACAAAGGTGAGGTTTATAAAGAAATAAAGAAATATAAGCTGCACAGACTGCAACTGTTTTTGAGATATGAATCATCTTGGGGTTTAAAGTAACTGTTTTTTTTTGTTTTTTTTTAAACTACTATCTCTGCTACAGGCCTTACAGTTAAACCACATAATCAACAACAGAGTTCAGAGGAGTCTCGATCCTGTGGTGCACAAAAAACAAAACAAAAAATGAAAACAAACCAGAGACAACAATGACACAGTATACATCCAATCTTCTGGCCTTTTCCCCATGCAATTCTGATACAATACAAAACAACTCCTTATCCTCATTATCTTTATTTTCGCAGATAAAAGGAGCAATACGCTCAGGAATACAGGCAGGGGTGGATGTAAAGTGGCTTATTATTTCGTCTTTTATTATCTGCGCATTCTTTTGATCGTGCATTAATGTGATTTGTTTGTCCAGAACGCGACTGGCTCGAATCGATCGGCCCGAAACGATTGGCCGCATAACGAGCGTCATATGGGACGCAGCACACCGACAACAGTCTGTCTGGCTCTCTGTAGCTAGGAGAAGACCAAAGGCAGCTAAAGTCTCATACAAAAGAGAAAAACAAACAAGGTTTGGCGAGGAGATCAGATAGCCACGTATCTACATGACATTTCACCAGGCATGTACAGATGTGCACGTCTTCACAGTTTACAATGAACTTAAGTCAAGCAGGCAGGTGTGTTCCTGTACGCATGTGTGCATGCATGGCTGTTCATGTAATAAAGACTACAGTCTAACAATTCATGTAACAGAAAAAAAAATCTAAAGAGGTGCGAGTTTTGACAAGGATTATTAAATGGCTGTGGATGTCCACGGTTCACATCTTTATAACTATGCCCTGTGGTTGCCCACAAATGGCAAAAGCATGTGACAGATCAGCTAGCGAACCGGTAAATCAGGTTTTACCTGACTGTACTGACTAAACAATGATGTTAGCATTAGAAATGAAATGCTACGTATGTGTAAACTTCAAAAAATACTTTATCAGGGAAGAAAACAAAAAACAACACTTGCCCAGGTGCCTGGGACAAACAGATTTAGTGTCTGGGATTTTTTTTTTTTTTTTTTGCTAATAGTTGCCCTACAGACAATAAAGTTCAACAACCAGGGAAAGAAAACAAACAGTACTAATTAACTTTTATAAAACACAAGTTTCATTTCCCGTTTAAATGCAATGCGTTTCACAGTGATGTGATGCACCTCAGTGCTGTAATCACACCACAAGTATCCTGAAGGCCACCGCCCGTTGCACTACACACACAGGCATTTAAATATACTGAAAGAAAATAAAGACACTTAGCCAGATGCGAATACCATTTTGCTTTCGATGCGAGTGAACTTTTAGTGAACTTTTATTTGAGGTCCAAACACAACGTGCTACATCAGAAACTTGATCAGGAAAGGACAAGCACTATGGCTACACAGTTGTCCACTTGCTGGGAATTTATATACCCTTTCATATCCCTTTGTACGTATTAATGCACTTAACTAGCTGGCCATAGGTTATAAGATCATGTACAAGACCACTTTTTAGTCTTGTCAGTTAGGTTTTTATGCACCAAAACATGGAATTGGGCGGCACACTGGAGTTTCCACATGCCTGTTGAGCTAGCTAATTAAGAATTTATCATTTGTCCACCCCTGAGTATATATGTGAAAGTTTAAGCTTCAGAAACGCATGACTAAGTAGGCTAGTTCGCTATCACACAACCAAAACATATAAGCCATCACTGTCTTCTTCCAATTATTTCCCAACCATGCTAACACTAATGTCCCTTTGGCCTTCCTGGATATCCGAGAAACCCTTTCAAATGCCTAATGGTTTAAAAAGGGTCCATAATGCATTGCATTCACCGAGGCCGCGTGTGGAGAGGCTGAGCTTGGCTCCCGCAGAATAATGTTGCCTTTTAACGGCAATTTGCGGCTTGCTGCTCTCCGAGCTGCTCTCAAACAGACTCTGGGGAACCTTTAAGTTGCGGGCCATCTTCAGCCCACTAACTCAGTCATCGAAGACGCACAACCCGAACGCCATCCATCCAGCGGCTTAACGTCCCCAGATTAAGTAATTATAGACAAAGTCCCACTTGGGTTTGGACTGGAGCGCTTTTCTTCCCTGCGGCGCTGAGAGGCATTATGGAGCGGATTAAGACCTTCTGCCACAGTCGTGATTTTAACACATGAGGCAAAGGCATCAGCATCCAAGCACAGACCTGACAGCACTACGGTGGGATTAACATTACATTGGAACTAGCCAAATATCTGACCGCCGCTCAATTAGTACTAATGAAAAACAACACATGCACAATTGTGTGTTAGGAACAGGACGTATTGCTCATGTGTTTAGTGTTAAAATATGTTCATTATCCTA
This sequence comes from Ameiurus melas, assembly GCA_012411365.1. Classification (NCBI taxonomy): domain Eukaryota; kingdom Metazoa; phylum Chordata; class Actinopteri; order Siluriformes; family Ictaluridae; genus Ameiurus; species Ameiurus melas. The sequence continues at coordinate 29,231,485 of CM022753.1, read as the reverse complement.
AAAAAATTCTAAATATATATTGCTTTGTTAACCAAAAAAAAAAAAAACCCAAAAAACCACATAACTTGTGTATAACATCCTATTGTATGTAATCTATAGTCTCTGTATGCCAATATATGGTGAGGTATGGAATGACTAGGGTTTTTTTTTGCATCATGAAACCCATCCTTCTGTATTTCAGTTTAGTTTGACAGGACAAATCACTCCCGTTACTGCAGTGAGATCACTGCTTGCAGAAACTGAATAATAAATGAAACTCCAGAAAATTTTGAGACATTTCTCACTCGCACACATGCAGGCGGTCTAAAAAAAAAAACAAAAATACGAAAGAAAGAAAAATAAGAAAGAGTATCAATATATTTGATTTGTCAGTTACAAAGGTCCATCCTTCCTTTTTATGAGATGCCGGTCTTCTTCTGAATCCTGACGTTTTAATCCGTTACTTATCCTCGAGTCACGTCCTGCCATTCAGAAAAGAGAGCGAAGCCTTCCCTTCAATGCTGATTCTGATATCAATTACACATAAATATGTGTTTGGAGTAGGCAGTGATCCTTTCAAATATCTCTTAGATGACTAATAATTATACTGCGGTCTCCATTCACCCATCTACCTGTTGGATGGCACGTCTGGAGCTAGGCATTATGGGTAGTGTAGCTTTGAGCCTAGAGTCAAGGCTGCTTGCGAAAATTAAAGATGTCCCGTTTTTTAGAGCCTCGCTTGCCCACGTTAGGCTGGCTTGGTGATGGCGGGGGTTGTGGGGTGGCCATGCCTCCATAGGGGCAGCTCTGTGAGTCCGGATGCTCTCCAGAACATTCTACGGCGGGAATGTAACGGCTGTCCCACATGCCGGGCCCGCACAGCTTACACAGGTCATGCAGACTGCAAGGGATCCTGGGAAGCAGCCGGAACTGATAGAGAAGACTTCGTGCCTGGAAACGAGGAAGAGGACAGAGACAACAGGAGGTAGGAGTGAACTAACTAACAAACAGTCACAGTTCTGTAGGACTATAGGTCAAACGTAATCAGAACATGACATTTAGAGGTTGCGAAGCTCAGAAAGGTCACTAGATACAAACAAAGCACTCTATGTGTTCAATTAGATGACTATGTCTGGCTCTAGATTTACACCATGAAGTGTGTGATGACTTGCATTACTAGCTGCTGAGCAGTTGCATTGTAAAATACACAAAAATCAATAACTTCAAAAATCAATTCTGCTTAAAGGTGCTTGAATATGTGTGTGTGTGTGTGTGTGTGTTCACAGTACCTTCCTCAGCACCAGTTCTCCATTCATGTGCATGGAGAGGTTGCTAAAGTGCAGCAGCATCTGATCTGTTGCCAGCTGTTGCTCCGTGACATCATCGCCATAGAGAACAATGATGGCCACGCACAGAAAGAGGTGGAAGTAATCCGTCTTTCACGCACACACACACACAATGACACACACACAACCAGAACCAATCATTAAACAAAAGAGCATGAAACCAATACGGTGATCTGATCACAAACTGGAAGAAGTTGCTATGTAAATTAGCGAACAGAGCAAATGGCTCGGCTCTCCACTGTCACCTGATTATCGCTATGTCAATATATGCTAATGTCATGCTGTGTTAGACTAACAATTATCATCTCATCTTCATTAGCGCTTCATCGGACATGGCTGCTAACTCAAAGAAGAGTGATGCTCTCCGGCACCCATACGCTTATTTACCGACTCGTTTCATTTAGTACAATTCTACGTTTTACATATGGACCTCCAATACGCAACATCTGGAATGAAACTGATACGGCAAAAGTTCAGAGTTTGCACCCCCCATGAATTATGAATGGATACAAGAACAATGAATCACTATTTTATCATTTCTACTACAAATAATTCCAGGAAGTTCTAAATGAAATGGGGGAGTATTAAAAACATAAAAATTACACAATACACAATAAACAGTCTGGAAAGATTAAAAAAGCAAGATGTTCTTGCATGAGCCTCTCAGTCTGCAGATCCGATATAAAGAAGGCAGTTTACAACTAAGAGGATTTAAGAAACTAAAACTTGGGTTGTAGTCTGGCAAATTAAAGAATATTTAGATCACACAAACATTTAAACTGAAACTATTACCAGCAGAAAAAAATATAATAAACTAGTCTAACATTGCCTATTATTGTTACTTGCGATGATGAAGGAACATCTAAGAAACCAAACACACAAAGTATCTTTTTTTGTATAAATAAAATTTCTTTGGTCTTTTGCATTTTGTCCTCAGGTTATGCAAAATTTGCACTCGGCTGCATCTCCGAAATACCATGAGAGATTTGAATATATTAAAAATGTGCTTGCGAAACGTGTAGATAAATTAATGAGCCGGAGTGATAAGTGAAAATAAGCTCCTTATTATTTTTTAACACTAGTTAAACTTTCCAGTTATCTATCGCACATTTACAGAGCCAGAAGTCACGAGGAAGTAAAAATCACAAAAGAACAAGGACACGTGGTCAGATGGGGAATGTGTGAGGTTGTGTGCATGTGAGGTATGTTAAATATGCAAAGGGAAGTGCTTTTTACGCGCTTCACAGCTATACTGTCAAGCACAATTATGACATTTATTAAAAGTTTTATCAAAAATGCTTTAGAAAATGAACGAAGCTTATTATTCGTTCGTGGGATGATGCAGAACTTTCGCTGTAACGGAGAGAAACTGATCGTTTTGGCTCATTTGGTTTGAATCACCAAAAAACAAGAAACATTTTGGCCGAGGGGTGTGTAGGGCTGATAATATACACCTAAAACTCGTTCATTCATTGGTCAGAAATACAGCGACGCAATATTGTCGGGATCGATCCCATAGACACTAGCAAATCGTGGGTATCTGAAAACTCATGTATGTGGAAGAGGGCAGAGAGCGCTTTTCTCCCGTGATGCTGTATGAGCAGAAGTCTGAAAAGATGCCAAGGTTGTCTTCATGTCTTGGAGACTGCACGCAAGAGCTCTCATGCTCTCTGTTTGGTGTCTGATAGGAGAAACATGGCTGATAGGTAGGAATTGGCCAAGACCAAATTAGGGAGAATAATGTATGGCAACAAAAAAAATCGTAAACAAACCTTTTGGCAAGTGTGCATATTAATCAAATAATTTACCCGACTACCTGCTGCTAAATGGATGATTAGATAAATACATAAATAAAGGTTGCATCCGGCATTTATTTAAAATTTTTTGCTTGTCAGTCGAAATTTCCAGAACACCTAACTTTTCTGCTCTGTAGAGCTGTAGTGCCGAGAGCACACATTAAAAAAATAAAATAAATGCAGCTGCTACTCAAAATACACAGCATGTCTGGCTCAATTCCTGCAGTTGGGTTAATTCATTGTTGAATCGCTTTCTCGTTGCAGTTGAACGGTTCTAGTGTTCCCTTAGAGCCAGACCGAGACTACCTCACTCAGACTGATTCTTACGGACCACACCCGAGCACAATCGATTTCCACATGAGGAGGAAAAAGCACCAGGGTTCAGATCAAATGGATTTAACACTGCAATTGTGGAAGCACCTTTACATGCTGAGGTATGCTCCACTTGGAGTTAAGTTTGCTTTGCTTCCTCGTTTACATTTGTACATGCTTTCATCCAAAGTATACTACGACTGAAATTGAATGCAATCTAAACACACAGGTGTGGAACAATTAAAGGTTCTGCTCTCGGGCAGTCTCTGAGATTTGAATTCACAACCTTCCGGTCACTAGCGGTTTCCACCAAAGACCCGATTTTCTGTTTTGTACCTGGTAATGAGCCCAGCAGGCCTCCCACATGCGCAGCGCCTCTGTGTCCGGAAACTCGCGCTTGAAGCAGAGCAGAACCCAGCGATGACAGAACAGCAGCTGCAGGCCGTCCTCTCCGAGCCGCATCAGATGCTGGTGGAACCGTGGCAGCATCAAGCGCAAGAGCTCTCGCAGATACATCTGCACCCAGAGTGAGAGAGTGACACACACAAGCAGTGACACATGGAGAGAATGCCTCAATAAATCTCCTCAGTACAACTGATTTTGTTAGCCCACACTTTCCTCAAGCTCTACACTTAAACTGAAAAGATCCTGTCCTTTCAAACAAGGCCACGATAAGCTGATCTGAAATCTGAGCTTTTCTGGCCTGTGACAGCTCACCAGCTGCCGCTCCATATCCTCGTCTCTGGGCGAGCTGATGAAGATGGTGTTCTCCATCAGGCCCACGAAGCACCAGAATGTGTCACTCTCGTCCTGGATTTCAGTCAAGAGCGGAGCCACCAAGTCAGACATTCCCTGGCAGTAGCCCATCTCCGGGTTATAGACCGCGTAGTTCAAGAGGATGCGTCTGGATGGGAGGGGGTGGGGGATTAAAAGTCACATAATCCTGTACAGGCATATGCTATTTGGTATACCAACCTTTACCTTTTATTTACAGTGTATCTAAATTATAGGTCACTTGTAGGTGTGCTATGTATGAGTGTGGTCCATCTGTTGCTAAGCAACATCTCAGCTCCCCCTCTACCCTGTCCATCAGTGGAAAGGGACTACCACACACATAATTGGGGTGATGGTTCATTCTCAGTATCGTGGTGACACTGACATGTTTGTAGCTGTGGCACAGAATGTAGAATAGTGTTACTGGTGGCTTCTGAACACTTTATACACGCACCTACTTTGTGTTTGTGTGTGTGTGTGTGTGTGTGTGTGTGTTTGTGTGTGAGAGATGCTCATCTTTTTCCATGCTCATATTATCAGTGGTAAGTTTCTGACCTCTGCACTGCAGTTGACTGGCCTCCTCAGTAAACCATGTCTTTACTGAGGAGTGACGGTGAGGTAAACCGCGTCTTTACTGAGGACTGACGGTGAGGTAAACCGTGTCTTTACTGAGGAGTGACGGTGAGGTAAACCGTGTCTTTACTGAAGAGTGACGGTGAGGTAAACCGTGTCTTTACTAAGGAGTGACGGTGAGGTAAACCGTGTCTTTACTGAGGAGTGACGATGAGGTAAACCGTGTCTTTACTGAGGAGTGACGGTGAGGTAAACCGTGTCTTTACTGAAGAGTGACGGTGAGGTAAACCGCGTCTTTACTGAGGACTGACGGTGAGGTAAACCGTGTCTTTACTGAGGAGTGACGGTGAGGTAAACCGTGTCTTTACTGAAGAGTGACGGTGAGGTAAACCGTGTCTTTACTAAGGAGTGACGGTGAGGTAAACCGTGTCTTTACTAAGGAGTGACGGTGAGGTAAACCGTGTCTTTACTGAGGAGTAACGGTGAGGTAAACCGTGTCTTTACTGAAGAGTGACGGTGAGGTAAACCGTGTCTTTACTGAAGAGTGACGGTGAGGTAAACCGTGTCTTTACTGAGGACTGACGGTGAGGTAAACCATGTCTTTACTGAGAAGTGACGGTGAGGTAAACCGTGTCTTTACTGAGGAGTGACGGTGAGGTAAACCGTGTCTTTACTGAAGAGTGACGGTGAGGTAAACCGTGTCTTTACTAAGGAGTGACGGTGAGGTAAACCGTGTCTTTACTGAGGAGTTACGGTGAGGTAAACCGTGTCTTTACTGAAGAGTGACGGTGAGGTAAACCGTGTCTTTACTGAAGAGTGACGGTGTGGTAAACCGTGTCTTTACTGAGGAGTGACGATGAGGTAAACCGTGTCTTTACTGAATAGTGACGGTGAGGTAAACCGTGTGTCTTTACTGAGGAGTGACGGTGAGGTAAACCGTGTCTTTACTGAGGACTGACGGTGAGGTAAACCGTGTCTTTACTGAGGAGTGACGGTGAGGTAAACCGTGTGTCTTTACTGAGGACTGACGGTGAGGTAAACCGTGTGTCTTTACTGAGGAGTGACGGTGAGGTAAACCGTGTCTTTACTGAGGATTGACGGTGAGGTAAACCGTGTCTTTACTGAGGAGTGACGGTGAGGTAAACTGTGTCTTTACTGAGGACTGACGGTGAGGTAAACCGTGTCTTTACTGAGGAGTGACGGTGAACTGGTATAAGCAGAATAATTGACTAGGATTTTTAAACACCTCAAGGTCACTGTTACTGAGTAAAAAAAAAAAAGTCCTAGTTGCTCCAACATATACACTTGTGTGTGTGTGTGGTACTAGCACCACACACACATACTCAATGTCGCTACCATGTCTGTGTCACTGAAGTAGGGCTGGGTGATATGTAAGGAACTCCAGTCAGATGAATAATTAGACAATGATGCACACCCCGTGGTGGTAATACCAGAGTCAATTATTCCGCTTACACCACAGTTACCACACATCAAGATATTGTTCAGATGTTTTATTTCAAGACATGTCAAGTTTTTTTCCTTAAAATGCTCATGTGTGGAACTAATTTATTACGCATCCCATCTCAAGCCTCCGTTGCTAATTCCAAAACTTACTTTTAGAACTAGTAATGGAGGCTTGATGCAGTTATTTGAGAGGGGGGGGGGGTTGTTTCATGCTGATAATATAAAAAATAAATATCAATAAGCCTACTTGTTCACAGGGTTTAAAATTTTTTACTACTGCAGAAAATACATCGAATAAATAAATAAATATTGATAGTTGTTCACCAGCTTTTCGGTCTCATTATCTCAACCGCACATGCTCTGTATCGCTCTCTCTCCCTTTCTTTTGTCTGTCTGTCTCTCTCTCTCTCTCATATAACTGCATATCAATGACCCCAACCTTTGCTTCCTCTGCAACATGGAACTGTAATGCGATCAATACCTGACTTTAACAACTTTAGCTGTGCATTTACTGAAAAATAATTGCACAGCCCATAATGTCTGTCAGCCAATCAGAATTGAGTATTTAACAGCGCTGTGGTATAAATCCATAGAATACCGATATTGTGATAAACGATTATGTGATATACCTTTCTAAGATATCGTTGGTATGGTGATGTATTTTTTATGCTTTTAATCATTTCAAATTAAATTGTACTGAATGGATGCTGTTGATTTGACATGTATACACACACACACACACACACATACACACAATATATATATATATATATATATATATATATATATATATATATATATATATATATAATTTTAATTTTTTAAACTTAAACTTTGTTAAACTGAGTTTGATGATACTTTTCTTTAATGCATGCAGATTTCTGTTTATGTTACTAAATTAATAAACAGTTTCTTAGCTAAATTATATACCATTATACACCTCGTGTATCACAGAAATGTCCTCAAGTATCTTGATATGATATTTTTGTCATATCGCCCAAAAATGGTCCACCATGTAAATAATAAAATGCTCAGTAGTGGTCCATTTCTACTGAAGGACAGGTTCGAGACGAGGCAATAAAACCAGTGCATGTCTGTTTCAGTATGATTCATTTCAAGCGTTTTAAAACTGAAACATGACTCACTTTACCCTGGGAAAGCAGAAAGATGGAAGTATGATCTTGTTAGCGAGAATAAATATCGGATGCTGGTTGGGGTGGAGAAAAATGAAGATGTGCAATAGGGAGAGCGTGCGAGACTCTGACCTCATGATCTCTACGTTAGGGTTGTTTTCTCCTCTGAAGAACATGTTGCTCCTGTCGGTCCTTACCACATCCTTATCCACCGTAAACTGCACCTTCCTCCAGAACTCACTGTGCTCCTCAGGGCTCATGGACAACCTAGAAGGACGGGAGGAGAAATGTTTTTGTAGAATTTATTTAAAGGAATGGCCTTTTTATATTTTAAGATAGAAAAAAAATCTTTTGTAGAACATCTTCCAAATTGGGTGCCTTCATGTCCGACAGAGATAAGGTTGCTTTGTTTTGGGTTTTTTTTTTTTTTGGTTTTTTTAAACAAGTATATTAAATGCTTATCATGATATGCTATACTATCTTACAATAAATGAGTGAACGAATGAGTAAGGCAGACAGATTAACAAATAAATAAATACACATGAACACTACACTAGGAATGCAAATGCACTCAAAGGAAAATGATTTCATAGTGAGTCGTGTTATTAAATTGTTTCTATACACACACGCACGGAATGACAGATACACCCAAACAATCGAGAGTGATGTGGTCTGAAGGTCATCTACGACTTTGTGGAAAAAACTCTTTTGCAATCTCTGGAAGCAAAATGAGCGGGACATTTCACAAAAAATATGACATTTTCATTTCCCCTTCTCCTTTGTTATAAGCTTCTGCTTCCCCCCCTCCCCCCTTCTTTACTTATTCTTCATAAGATGAAACCATGTATTAGAAAACCGTTTTTGGTCTTCGGATAAATGACAGCATTATTTATTTTTACCTTTAATTATCCTTACGGAAAAATCCGGAAATCTTGAAAGACTGATTTCCTAAAGCCGTGGCACTTTAAGCACTGGGTTCCTTCATTGACGCATGGGAACACTTCAAACTGTTTTGTTCGGTTTCCTTGTGTAATTTATTAAAGCCACATAGGGCCAGATAAACGCTTTTGGCTTTCTGCCTTCATCGATTTGCTGAGGTGTAGCATACCTTCCAGCTAAAGGACTAAATGCTCACCAAGCAGGTGGGATTTAATTAACACTGTTTGTTTTTTTGCATGAACACCAGACCTGATGCAACTTCACACAATTGTTTCAGAGCCGGTGTTTGTGCAAACTATTCCCCCGGCAGCCCTCCACCCCTCCTTCTCACACTTTTTTTTTCTTTTTTAATCTCTAGCACTTCTCTCTCTCTCTCTCTTCCTCTCTCTCTCTTTCTCAACTCAGACTCAACCATGTCTCTCTCACTCTCTCTGTGTACCTCTCTGAGGACTCGGACTGTACAGTTGAACAACCAATGACAATTACACACACACACAAACAATTTCATATTGATTGAAATTAAAAGGCGCGACAGCGCAAAAGTCCCTGAGGAGAAATGAATAAAGACTGCTGACATGAATGCAATTTCAGAGTTGTATTCACACGGTTTGACCATGATTCAGATACGATTTTGCCGACCAGGCCTAATGGGTCGAGATGAATAAATGCAGGTGTGTCTGGTATGTCATGCCATCATTTTAGTGCTTATGTTCGTTCCTTCCATAGTTCGTCAGCAAAGTCCAGATGCACTTCTAATCAGCCTGAAGAATGCATAATGTGTGCACTGCTCACTCAAGTATTGACAATCTGATAATATTACAAGCGAATCGATAAGCAGAGAGCAGAGACACTAAGATCAGAGATGGATCATTCATACTGATGTGTGTGTGTAAAAAAAAAAACCCAATTACAACTAAAATCTAAAAATAATGCAGTTCCTTCCAAAAAATGACAACCTAGCTGCGTTAGCCAACCTGCAGTGAGCATTTGTAATCGATAGGAACACACTGCCTTAATCAGTTATGACATGTTCATGTCCTTGGGGACACATTAATTCACACTGAGCACGTATCTGCACACGTGTTTATTGATTGGTAAAGGCCTGGACTGTAACGTCTCCGCTAGTTACATCCACTGAGACTCACAGTGGGTGCTAAGACAGCCTGTGAAAAGCTTCTGTAATGAATGTCTAACAGACACACACACACACACACACACATGCTATAATGATCAGAGTGCTGTCAACTGGCTGTGAAGCTGAAAACAGCTATACATTCCTACTGGAGTATTCTACATTGCATGAACAACAGCTTGAGGTTGTTTCATGAATAACTCACAAACCAAAAAAATCTTAATATGACTAAAAGCTATTCCAGGTTAGAGGCAGGAACTGTAACCGCAATGCTAACAAGCCCCTACTGACTTTATTCCTCATTTAGTCAGTCGTGAGAATGGAAAGAACACAAAATGAGATCATTAACAAACTCTGTGACAACCATTGGTGCACCCCAGCACTCGGAGTAAAAATGCCATCTCTTTGCCATGACATTACAATAATCTTAAGCATCTCACCTTATTTTTGCTGGGTTTTTAAAATATAGAATTTTTTTTTAGATAACTAAAAGGAGCTACACTTTTATTATGTAAGGAATACAACATGACAGGGTGGTGTGATGTGATGTTTCCAAAAAAGATGTCGCAATGTGTGTTCCCATCAGTTCTCATTATCCTCTGCTGATGACAGCTGCACATGGACAGCCTAAAGATCAATGAGATTATTGTGGATGGTACCAGAGGTGTAACCCTGTCTGGGCGTTCGGGTCTGTAACCCCGAAGATTGTTTCTTTACCCCTGAATAATTGTCCACTCAAATGGAGCGGTTTGTTACTACGTAACTGAAGGTCAGTAAAAGAAGACGGCAGTGTTGCAATTTCGTATCTTTAATAAATGGAGGCGAGAGCACTCACAAAGCGTTTACAGGAAAATACGTGGGATTACTCGTGTCTTATTATCTGACAGCTCTAAATTCTGCCAAACGCTAGCTCACGCACTCAGAGTGAAGGAAGTTATTATTATTTATTTTTTTTACCAATAAAGCGGTTGAAACTGAAACACTAACATCCTCTCTGAGCAGGAAAACAATATGTGTTCCAAGTTCCATGAACATGATATGAGCAGAGCGTAAGGACGGCTAATGTACTTTGCATGGCACTGTAGCAGCTAAACCCATACAATGATAGATTAGTTGCACTTCCTCTTGACCAAACTAGCCTTTTCTCATGTTAAATAGCCAAATATTTTAATATTTTATCACTCTGGTAGTCCTGCGAACAGTGAAAACACCCAGAGACAAGTTCTATAAAAAGATTTGTGCAGGAAGTATTAACTGGAATCACTAACGACTCGTTTCAGCTGTTCAGAATCGTTTCCTTCTTTTGGGAGACAGTAACTACGCTTGTCATGCACTTTGTGAATGTAAAAATTCTGCAAAGTTTCAAAAATCAAACAGCTCCATTACTCATTACATGAACCGTAATATTTGAAAAACCATAATGGGTGCACTTTAATTTTGCGAAACATCCACTTGACAAGTTAGTTCCCGTTATCACTTACGTTATGAAAGCTATAAACAGTTCTTCCTTCACCAGCTTCTCTTTTTTCTCTTTCTTGACGTTAACAATAGAAAAACAAAAAGGCAGCTTGTAATGTTATTGAGAAAAGTTACTCCTCTGTCCTGACGACTTTCCCAACGACGGAAAACTCTGACACGGGAGAAACATATTTCTTTGTTAAGTAACACATTAAAGAAAATAATCTGTTTATTATTAAGCTTATATAATATGGCGTGTCCCCCCCCAACAGGTCCCTGCAAGTTAGCTGTTATATAGAAACAATAAAGTTCTAGAACAAGTCCCGGGACTTGCCTTGCAGCTGGCCAATCAGATTCGATAAAGCAGCACTCTGGTAAAAAATAACAATGTTTTAGCTTTTGATTTTAGTTAATCATGCTGTACATTATACATCATTTGATGCAAACATACACATGTAGAACTTTAAAACATGAGCAGTTTATTTCAATTGTAAATCACTACGTTAAAGATCACGCATTGCTTGGTGTGGTTCAAACCCTACAGTGGAGATTGTATTTGAGAGTAACTTAGAGTACATCTGCATGCTGTTAATGTTACAGTATGTCTCACCTCCTCTGCTGGATTTCCTGGTACTCGGTGCGTTTCTGAAGCCTCCAGGCCTCGCGCTCCTCTGAGGTGGAGTCGTAGCTATAGTAGTGCAGCAGGAAGGGCCACACCTCCCCGCGGATGGATGGGTCGATTCCCCCAAAAAAGATAGCCTAAAAGAACAAAGACTTTTGTGCTACAGTATCATCAGAGAGCTACCTGATAACATACCTGACTGCAGCAGATATGGAAAATTCACCTACAACCCAAAATTACTTCATTCAGTCCTTCCGGGATCAGCAGAAATTAATGTAATATCAAGATAACTCCGCAATATTCTAGAGGAGCATGCGATTTGTCAAAATTACCGCAGATTTTTCGGTAGATTTGGGCCAAGACATGTCAAAGCCCTCTTCGATTCACGTGCGTCGAACATGAGTACAGCTTAAAGGTCTCAAAGGTCCAACAAACATCACTGTGAAAGACCATGCTATACAATTTCGTACAATTGCAATTTGGCTAATTCAAGCAGTTTTCCGCCAATTAAACAAACAAACCAAAAAAATCACAAATTAAGAAAGAATTCGCAGCAAAATCAAGCATTTCTGGCCGCAACAATCTGAAAAAACTCCATAAATCCTGTACACACTGATTATGATGAGATCACATTTTCAAAGAGAACTTTAATTACTACACTGTTGATGTAGTATGGTTTAGCATTTAGCATGGTTAGGGAAAGTAATAGAATATTTATTAAAAATATTGAAACATGCAGGCAAAGCTCTTAGCCTTGAATAATTTATTCAAATGTTGTAGAAATAGACTATCTTTCTTTTTTTTTCTTTACAGATTTTCTCACTTATTTAGTCTTGTCCAATTCCCACCCACCGGTTAAGTCGACCCCATCATATAACAGCTAGCAATGTGGATGGGTGAAGGCTATCACATGCTTCCTCCAAGATACGTAAAGCAAGCCAACCACATCTTTTCAAACTGCTGCTCATGCTGCGGCATGGGGCTGTGTAAAACCCTTCCACTTGCATAGACACCCACAGAATCGCTTCCACTGGTGAATTTTGCTCTCCTTGACTCCCAGAAATGGCTGTGGCCATCACCAGTATTGAAACTCGCATCCTTCGGATGATAAAATGAACGCTTTTCTGTTGCGACATTCGGAACTTCTGATTTCATTACATAATACAGTCATAGATGTATATATACACATCTGTCACCCCGACAACCCCCCCTTCAAACCTGCGGTTTCCTGCTGTGTTTTACAAAATAAATTCCAGGAATTTCTATGACTAATAAAGAACAAAAAACATTACAGCTGTTGATCACAAAAGGTCGTCTTAGAATGACTCATGTGGTAACATCCTTAATATTAAAAAGCTAGACATTGTGAACACAACCGCAACTGACCCCTTGCTGATTGACACACACACACACATTTCTTAAACAGCGATGACAATCACGTTTTATTAAAATATTATAATGAAATACTAGTGAAGTATACAGGCTTAATCACTATTACAGTTTTGAAAAAAGGATTTACTATAAAATTAGTTCCACTGTAACAGTGACTGCACCAGTATACTTATAATATTTGAATAAAACATGTGATTCAGTCATCACTGGTTAAGGAATGTGTGCGTCACTGTTACAGCGGCTGGTTACGTCTGAAAAGAGGATTTAGTAAAAAATTTTTACTGTACCACCCCAACTAATGAATACGACAAAGTAGACTTTCAATAATCATAACAGGGCGGCACTGCGTATTGTTTATTCATTAATACTGCCATAAATGAGCACTCGGACAGAGCATATTTTTGTTTTGTGACCAGTATCAGTGGTTACAGACACGTTTTCTGTTTTGATAAATGTGGTGTAATTTAAAAAATAATAATAATAATAATAATAATTAATCAGACGGTGAAGGCTATAGCAAGACTACAACAGCAAACACTTAGCTTAATTGAAAAACTCAATTCAATATTCTATACCAGTCATATATAGCCTCATAGTCAGGTCTTCTTTGCAAAAGATATTCCAATTTAAAGAGAATTTCCTGGTAAAAGAGAAAATAATTGCATTTCAGTAGTCCTCATTCTAGGAGAGGCTCTAAACAGTTTAATGCGCATGTATCTGTGATGCCATCTGAGGAGAAAATATGCTAAACTATATCATCACAATAGCTTAAAAATCCAATGCTTACACTTTTTCCAGAAGCTCACGAATATTTCCATGACAACTAAAATGTTCATTTTCTTCGGTCTCACCTTCCTGAGCTTGTACTCCTCCTCCACTTGACCATTGTGGTTCAGGTGCCGGAGCCAGCAGCTGACGTCCAGTCTCCGGTAGAGACGTTCCTCCGGGTGAGTCTCCGTGGAGGGAAGAGTGGGTCTGCGGATGGAGAACTGCATGCACGACTTCTCATCAGCCACCTGAGCACGGGATTTAGAACGAAAGAGGATGGAGATCAGTCGCTGGAAGGCATTCAAACCAGACTAGGAGTGTGTTTTCTCTTGCGCCCTTCCTCACCTGGTCCTTGAGCTGTGTCTCCCTGCAGCATTTCCACTGCTGAAAGACTTCTGCCAGTTTGTCCAGACCAGCATGGTGGAAGTGCAGAATCTTGTACTGACTCTCTCTGCTGGCTATGACCAACTGACCACTTGTGCACGCCTCATCACTGCATCAGAGAGGCATCAAAACACATATGCATAATCTAACACTGTAAAGATTGTGATAAATAATTATACAAGACAAGAAATATTGTATTTTCTTTGGAATGTTTTGAACAAATATAAAGAACAGTCATCCCAAAACCAAAATACAGTGAAAGGTGTAGAAATTATTGTTTTTATCACTTCTGCTGAGAAAAAAAGAAAGAAAGAAACCACCATAGAATTTTTTAATGATTTTAATAGTTATAATGGGAATTGTATTGGTTTTAATGGAAACTGTAATGGTCCCACTGTGGGTCTCTACTGGTAATTTGTTGCCTTCTATTGGTGGCATGTTAAGTCTAGTAGATACCATTAAGTGGATACCTACACCCTTAATAAATCCTACTACATCAGGGGTGGGCAATCTTATCCGGAAAGGGCCGGTGTGGATGCAGGTTTTCATTCTAACCAAGAAGGAGCCACACCTGATTCCACCTGTTTAATCAGTTGATCTCGGCTTTCAATAGATTGAGGTGTGGCTTCTGATTGATTGGAATGAAAACCTTCACCCACACCGGCCCTTTCCGGATAAGATTGGACACCCCTGTATTATATAATGGAAACCATTTGTTAATGGTTTTAATGGTTAACAGGTGATGGTGTGTAATGGTATTTGTAATGGAAACCATTAGAATTTTTTTTATTGTTTTTTCAGCAGGGACACTTAGAGATAGATAGAGATAGAGATAGATAGAGGTTATACTGAAAAATGTTTAAGTATCCATATTAATCATGTCTTCAGTCTATACAGCGGACACTGAACACAAGTAATGTATACAAAAATTAACTCTTTCAGATGCTATATACAAGCTACAAGAATACAAATAAATAAGGAAAATTTTATATTCATGCTACAACTATTAAATATGAAAGTCCACTGCTATGGACATAATTCACAATTTTGTTTTTCAGCCATATTTGTTTGGGGTTTAAGTGTGGGGCAATGTATAGTGTTACTGCTTGATCATCACACCTGAAAAAGAGCCGTAAGGACCGCATGTGTCCCAGGTCCACTCTGAACACTCCACACAGCTGTTCTACAGCCAGAACCTTCTGCTGCTCCTCCCAACGCATGCCCTGCGACTGACTGCTCTCTGATAGGGCGTGGCTGTCCAAACTGGAGGCGGAACTTGCAGAGTGGGTCATGGACTCATCACACATCTCTCTGAAAATAAGACCATAATCATATTCCAACCAACACAGTATGACTGCCAATATAAACAGTTAGCTGCCGAAAAAAGCAGCAGACATCTGTGGTTGCTTCATTAGCTGCTGTTTCTAGGTACTATGAGACAGGTCATCCTTGATAAAATTGGATGTAACTTGGTTTAAGATACAAACAACTAATTTCTTCCCATCACAGAGAACTATTGTAAACACTTCCAGGAAAGCAGTGATATGTAGGGTAAATATATAGCCGGACAACCTTAAACCAAGAGGTGCTAGCTTTGAGCAATACTATTCGTAAAAAAATAAATAAATAAAAAATAAATAAATAAATAACACTCCCTTGTATGGTAATCCATATAACAGGAATACAAGCTATTACAACACTGTAAATAAGAAGTAATAATGTTAACCAAAGCTAGCATGACTTGCAAGCTAGCATGGGCTTAAGCAAATCTCATCTTTCATAAATTGCGTAACAAGACAAATTAAGTGAACAAATCAACAAACTTATTCTATCTACCTTCACACATATTAACAATTATTTAGAAGATTAACTAAAGAACTGGGTCGAGGTAATGATGAGGTCAACTGTACTAAACAAAAGTTTAAACTATAAATTTACCTAGCTAGCAGCTCAGCTAGCCACCACATGAAACTCCTTAGAAAATGCAAACACAGCTTTCACCTGTCAAATAGGAGCTACAGTCATGTGGAACAAATAAGTACACCCCAGGGAAAATTCTTTTGCAAATACGACCTGACAATGAGTCTATATATATATGACTAGTATAGAATATCCAAGTTATTTGAAATACATCATTCCACTGTAATGGCACAAAAATGGCAAATGGCACAGATTTCAAATGACTGCCAATTTATCAACTGGCTGCCCCAGCAAATTCAGCCCAAGATCAGACTGTCTGATGCAAAAACCATGTGTCCAAGAACCTCAAAATTTTATCACAGGATCTGCTAGCAAGTCTTGCAACTGTTGGGGTCAAAGTGCATGCTTCTACAATCAGAAAAAGATTGCACAAATTTAACCTGCATGTGCGCTGTGCCAGGAAAAATCATTTGCAAGACTACAGATTGCCAATGAGCATACAGGCAAAGACCAGGCCTTTTGGAATAATGTGCTCTGGACAGATAAATCAAAGGTAGAGTTGTTTGTCCACAATAACAGCAGACATGTTTGGCGCAGACCAAAGACAACTTCTCAGGAGAAGCACCTCATACCAACTATGAAGCTACTACTACTTCTATTGTTCTCTGCTTGATATTGCTTTGCTTGTATTTTTTGTATTTTCTGTATTTTGTAAGTCGCTTTGGACAAAAGTGTCTGCTAAATGTATAAATGCAAATGTGAAGCAAGGTGGTGAGAATGTTATGGTTTGGGGTTCTTTCGCCACCTCAGGGACTGGACAGCTTGCATTCACTGATTCAACTATGAATCCTGCATTATATCAAAGAGTGCTTGAAGATAATTTAAAGCCATCTGTCCAAACATTGAAGTTGAACTGAAAGTGGACCTTTCAACAGGATAATGATCCTGAGCACACTAATAAATCCACCAAGGAATGGCTCAAAAAGAAGAAATGGAGGGTTATGGAATGGCCTAGTCAAAGCCTGGATTTGAAAACATACAGAAATCTTGCAATTGAAAGAATATTGCTTGGGGTGAGTGGTCAAAAATTTCAGCAAGCCTGGTGGACAAAATGCCTACAAGAAGTTATTTCTGCTAAAGGGGTCAATACTAGCTTCTGAGGCCAAGAGTGTACTTACTTTTCCACAGAAGAACATCACATCTATTGATATTTCTGTTGAATATATGATTGAAAAAGCTAATTTTACTTGTGGTTTTGTTCATGTTTAAAAGATGATCAAATGTTTGCTTGTCCAAATATTTCAAAAAAGCCAACAATTTCCATGGGCTGTAATTGTAGTTTTTTTTTTTTTGTTTTGTTTTTTTAGCATGACTTTTAGTTTGTTTTAAACTGTTTGGGTTTCTCACATATAAATGCCACACAGTGTCTTGTCATTTTTGTGGAGACAATGATTACACTGTCTCCACAAAAACAGTGTAATCAATGTCTCCACAAAAATGAAAAAAGAAAGAAAGAAAGAAGGGGAAACAAACTGTCCAAGATGGAAGCACCATTGATGTGTGTCTGGCTTAGGTACAAATAAACAGCAATATGTATAATAAAAATCATATAATACAAATAGAATTGAAAAATAACTCACCCAACATCAACTAATATCTTAATATTTAAATAGAGAAGAGCAGAATCTATTCCACAGCTGAGTTTACAATAAAAGGCTCAGGGTCCACATGTAATTCTCAATGTTTCTGTGTGTGTGAGGACAGAATGTTTTGAAGGAGACAGAGAATGAGAAAAATGTAAGGAAGTTATTGTGTTTGCAACAGCTAAACAGAGACACAAATCTGCCCGTCTGCCAGCTAGTTCCACACACCCCTCGAACCCAATACCCCCCTCTCTCCGTCTCTTTCGCCATCTCTTTCCGGAGTCTGCTCATTTTTCCTAAAACTGTAACCTGAGCCCGAAGACCTCTCGCTCTCTCTAACTAAGCATGTCTAACAGGCCAAATGCACCTCCAGACACGTCCCTGACACAGTACCGAACTGGCAAGCCTGTGTTTAATGGTGGTGCAGTATTTGAGAGGACATTTAGAGCTCAAAAGAAAGCAAGATCACACACAAAGCCATATGGTGCGCTGAGACCTGGTTAAAACTGCGCAACATAACACCTGTCACTGTACTTTCGAACTGTCCTAGCATGACACCCCTAACATTACATGTGCTACAAAAATTACTATATCTGAGTAATAACAAAAATGAGTACTAGGAAAAATAGTATGCTCTAAGATGGATCATAGTTTCATCTTAACAGATTAATCTTCAATGCACAAAATAATATCATCAGACTTCTACAAAAAGTAAATGGTAATTTAAAATAAAACAAAAAACAAGTCTGGGCATAGTTTTATTTCATCCATATAAAGTCCAGACATAATTCTGGTTATTTATTTCATTTCCAGATTTGCATTCCTTACTCTGATAATTACAAAAAATTTCTATTGGTTTTGCTGTAGTTACTAAAAATTCATCACAGTTACTACATAAGCTGTGAGACAAATAACTTAATAATAAGCTTAGACATAAAAAGGTTAAAACTAGTGTTCAATGTTAATAATTACAATGTTCACAATTTTTTGGTCACACTCTAGAAAAACCTCAGCTACAGTGCATTGCAAATGTATTCACCCCCAGCTTGGCATTTTCCCTATTTTGATGCATTACAACCTGTAATTTAAATGGATTTTTAAAAAAAAAATTTCATGTAACGGACTTACACAAAATAGTCCAAATTGTTTAAGTGATATGGAAAAATAAAATAAAAAAATTCTAAATTAAAAACAGAAGAGCGCTGCTTGCATATGTATTCACCCCCTTTGCTATGAAGCCCCTACTTATGCCCTGGTGCAACCAATTACCTTCAGAAGTAACATAACTAGGTCAATAAAATCCACTTGTGTGCAATCCAAGTCTCATCTCAGTGTATACAGTGGCAAGAAAAATTATGTGAACCTTTTGGAATTTCATGATTTTCTGAATAAATTGGTCATAAAATGTGATTTGATCTCCATCTAAGTCAGGGGTATTGACAAATATAATGTGTCTAAAATAATAACATAAAAAAATTCTGATCTTTCATGTCTTTATTCAGAACAAGCAAAAAAAAAAACCTCATTAGTGCTTGTGGAAAAAGTATGTGAACCCTTGAGTTGGTGACCTCAAAAAAGCTAATTTGAGTCTGGTTTTAGCACACCTAGAGTCTCGTTAAGAAAATGAGTTTGGAGGTGTGGACTACATCTACTTTGACTGATAAAAATCCTTCAAATTTTTGGAGTTTGCTCTGCACATGAAGCACAAGCTTATCTGAGCCATGCCTCGCCAAAAAGAGCTTTCAGAGGATCTACGATCAAGCATAGTTGATTTACATAAAGCTGGCAAGGGTCACAAAGTGATTTCAAAGACTTTAGAAACTCACCAGTCTACAGTAAACAGCAAACATTCTACAAATGGAGACACTTTGGGACTGTTGCTACTCTAGGGCGCCCAGTCAAAATGACACCAAGAGCACAACAAAGACTCGTCAATGAGGTAAAGAAACTACCCTGAAAGACAGCCAAAGATTTGAAGGCATCATTGGAACTGGCTAACATCTCTGTTCATGAGTCTACAATACGTAAAACATTGAACAAGCAGGGTATTCACGGCAGGACACCATGAAGGAAGCCACTGCTTACTAAAAAGAACATTGCTGCATGCCTGAAGTTTGCAAAAGAGCACACTGATACTCCACAGCGGTATGGGCAAAATGTTTTGTGGACTGATGAAAGATTGAACTATTTGGAAAAACCACACAGCACTACATCTGCCGTAGAAAGGGCACGGCATATCATCATGAAAACATCATCTCAACTGTAAAGTATGGTGAAGGACAGACCATGATTTGGGCCTGCTTTGCTGTATATATATATATATATATATATATATATATATATATAATATTATATTCACACACACACACACACACACACACACACACACCCTCACAAGTGAGTACACCCCTCAGATTTTTGTAAATATTTAAATAATTGGGCTGATGAGAGGTGTTGGAATGAAAACCTGCACCCAAACTGGTCCTTTCCGGATAAGAATGGAGACCCCTGGCCTAGTGAAAGCCCAGACCTCAAGCCAATTGAGAATCTGTGATATGACTTAAAGATTGTTGTACACCAGCACAACCCATACAACTTGAAGGAGCAGTTTTGCCTTGGTGAACGGGCAAAAATCCTAGTGTCTAGATGTGCCAAACTTAAAGAGACGTACCCCAAAAGACCTGCAAAAGTGGCCCTACAAAGCATTAACCTTTTTTTCTCTTTAAGGGGTTGAATTTTTATTTTCGTGCAATTTTCTGTTTTCATATTTCTTGATGGTTTCAAAGTGGTAGGCATTGTGTAAATCAAATGATACAAACCTCAAAATAATCCATTTTAATTCCAGGTTGTAAGGCAAAAAATAGGAAGAATGCCAAAAGGGCAGTGAATACCTTCACAAGGCACTGTATAGAAATAAAAACCCAAAATTCCTAAAAAAAAATAATTTTATAATTTCATCATGGTTCCATGAATAAAAATCTAATCGAGTCATGCCAGTTAGTGATTTTAGCATAAATTCATTCACATCTAGCTAAAATAAACAAATAAAAAGTTTCTCTTCCTCTATATCGCTCTCTCTTTCTCTCTCTACATGTCTTGATAGATTTCAACAGGCAGGCTGTCCAGGAGTCTGAGCTCCCCACTGAGATGAAGTCTCTCTCTCAGGGACTGTTACTATCATTGTGCACAGTCTCAAATCTCAAGAAGAACAACCACCAGAGATTTACATATGATTAGAACACATTAAAATAAACAACACACAGAGAAAAACATGCCCCTAATTGGGGACACCGATAAGAGCAGACTAGTATAACCTCTGTGATCCTTCACCACACACACACACTGGATGCACTCAGACACAGAGTAAATGATTCCAAGTGACATGCTTCCACTTTCCTCTCCCCCTTAATATTATCGGTTAAATATGGAGTTGGTTTCAGAGAGTGGAGACTTCAATGCATCTGGACATTCCTCTTTTATTTTAATCCTCAGAGCTGACACTGAGCCCAGGGATACAGGCACAGGAACACAGAGTCAAATGGCAATGAGAGAGAGGGTCCAACTGTACAATTAGAGAGTGAGGGGGCCGGGACGGGGGGTGATAGAGAGAGAGACACTTTTATTCCTTTCTATATTGATGTTTTGGCAATTATGCATGTAAACAATCATGCCAATAAAGTATTTTGGAATTGAAAAAAAAAGATAGCGTGAGAGAGACAGAGAAACAAAAGAGAGAAAAAAAAGAGTGAAGAGAGACAACAAGAGAAGCGAAAGAGAGGAAATAAAAAACTGAAGAGAAGTGAAAAGAGAGAGAGAGAGAAAAATAAAGATAAAAGAAAAGAGAAGATAGAAAAGGGAAAAGGGGAGAGAAAGAAAAGTGAGAAGAGATAATGGTGAGAGAGAAAAAGAGATGACAGGAAACAAGAGAAAATAGAGAAAGACAATTATTCAAGAAAATAAAGCTTAGAAAGAAAGAGAGAGAGAGAGAGAGGGTGAGAGAGAGAGAGAGAGCAGACAGACTGAGGTGAATGAATTTTTAAAAAATCCTGAAAACAAGAAGGAGGAAAAATTAAAGTGTGAACTGGTGTTGGGGAAGCATGAGAAATAAATGTAGCCGGGGTTGTGGCATATAATGATATATATATATATATATATATATATATATATATATATATATATATAAAAATAAAAAACATGACTTGTTCAGCATCCTAGGATTCTCAGGCAAACACAGAAAATCACTGGTGCTTTGCTCATGCCAGACAAACCCAGCTTTGTGATTAAATACCTGCTCTTAACCTGTCTGTAGCTCCGGACACTTCAGACTCAAAAGGGTGCACCAACTACATCACAAGTGGCCACTTGCAGCACGAGGGGAGGAACACACAACAGGGAGCGGACTGAATGAATGCAATAACCTTGTCCTTGCAGTGAGCATGAATTGCTTTTCTTTGCAATATCGCACAGCAGAGCTGAACTCGTATTCCTCTAAAGCTGCATTTGAATTGTAATCCCATTAAAAAAACGTAGCATTTGAATGCATTAGAATATTAACAAGCGTGTAATTTTATACTGCACAAAAGACAGAACAAACTTTACCAGAAGCACATCATAAAGCACAGAAGATGAAATGAATCACAAGGCAGTACATGTCATAATCATTTTAGGAAAATAAGGTATGCTGAACATAATGTTTCATATTTGTTCTTAGTTATTTTATTCACCCATACTAATGTTTTCTTAACACTACACTTTACATTTCACCCAGGATCCAGACAGAAATCCACCATCTTCCTCAGCTTCACATAGGAACCACTGTTTTACTCCACGTCAGCACACAGTTAGCCTTCTTACGCACTCTATACTGTATGCTCACTACATGCACTCATGGAGCACTTTATTAGGAACGCCGGTACACCTACTCATTCATGCATTTGGAATAAATGTGATCTCAGTGGTTTTGATGGTGGCATGTTTGTTTGTGCCAGACAGGCTGGCTTGAGTATTTCTATAACTGCTGATCTCCTGGGATTTTCATGCACAACAGTCTCTAGAGTTTACTCAGAATGGTGCAAGAAAATAGAAACATCCAGTGAGCAGCAGTTCTGCGGATGGAAATGCCTGATCGTTCAGACTGGCTAGAGCTGATAGTAAGGCTACAGTAACTCAGATAACCACTCTGTACAATTCTGGTGAGCAGAAAAGAATCTCAGAATGCACAACATGTCGAACCTTGAGGTGGATGAGCTACAACAGCAGAAGACCACGTCAGGTTCTACATCTGTCAGCCAAGAACTGAAAGCTGAGGCTGCAGTGGGCACAGATTCACCAAAACTGGACAGTTGAAGAGTGGAAAATTATGTCTGCTCTAATGAATCTCTATTTCGGCTGAGGCACACAGATGATAGAGTCAGAATTTGGTACCAAAAGCATGAATCCATGAACTTAACCTGCCTTGTGTCAACAGTCCAGGCTGGTGAAGGTGCTGTAATGGTGTGCGGAATGATTTCCTGGCACACTTGACCTGTTAATACCAATCAATCATCACTTGAATGCCACAGCCTATTTGAGTATTGTTGCTGACCTTGTGCATCGATTCATGGCCAAAATGTACCATCTTCTAATGGCTACTCCAGCATGATAATGTCACAATAGGTTCATGAACATGACAATGAGTTCAATGTTCGTCAGTGGCCTTCGCAGTCACCGGATCCAATAGAACATCTTTGTGATGTGGTACAACAGGAGATTCACATCATGAAAAATCTGCATAATACGTGTGTAATAAATGCTAGTTGGAAGTTACTTATATGTAAGATCACTTTTAGGACACATTGTATTGATCATACGTTCCTTTAAAATGGTATAAAATATGGCTAAAGGACACAGGGTGTAACTGCAGTGTACTCAGTAATAGGGTGGATGTAGTAAAAGTTCAGGGTGATGCACAAAGTTCACAGGAAAGCAGGATATTGCAGACAAAAAACCTTTATCAGGAGTACAAGCAAAAATCTTTCTGAAGCTGTAGGACCTGAAACCATTTGATTTTCACAAGATATATAAAAGATATAGACCATTCATATGTGGATTTTGGATCATTACTTCTGAAACTCGTAATGCTCATTACGAGTTTCATGTCTATGTACTGCTTCCTGAACAACCTAACAACATGCTAACTACGTTTGTGAATTAACTAGCATAACTATGTACGTCATAACAAGCTGGGATATGCGAAGAAAAGAATTTCACTGTGGTGTAATGCATGTGACAAACGCTTCTTCTAAAGAGAAAAATTATTAAGCAACATGAAATTTGACATGTAATGAAAAATGAAATACATAAAAATTCAATATTATTAGTTCATAATATTTTTTGATCATTCATAATGCTTAATCCACTATGCAGTTGCTGTTCTGAAAAGGAAATGGCATCAGCTAGCAATGCTTTGTAAGCAAGTTCGGCTCCTGGGCTCGACAGTCCTTTGATTTTCTATAGTCTCCAAAAGGTCTAAAAAATAAAAAAACAAACCCAAAAACAAACTGCATTTAATCTAATAAAATAAAATAGGGATTTCAAAAAAGGGAAGCGTCAAAGTGAAGTCAACAAGGGTGTGTTAACACCAGCATTGGAATGCAGCCCTGTCAGAGTTGCAATATTTGAAGGAGGGTGAAACAATTGCAAAAGCAAAATAAAAAGAAGGTGAGGGGACAATTCTAAAAAAAAGTGTGAAGTGGATCATGTGGTAATGACTGTGTAGCGTAGTCAGCAGCTCAGTAAGGAAGAGAAGCCTGTCTCTGCTGAAACATCCGCTCAATGCAGTACTTGAACCCTGAGGAAGAGCATCTTCTCCCATGTGGCTCCCTCCTGTGGCCACTTGGAAACATTACAACACACGATCATGAGAGTAAACCAATAGTGCGCAAATACAGTTTTGTCCAAGACTCTTAAAAAGGAAAATACCACAGAAAGTTCTTTAGAGAAATGCCATATAAGAAGTATTTTATTTTCCCAATGATGTTTAC
Source organism: Ameiurus melas (assembly GCA_012411365.1). Lineage (NCBI taxonomy): Eukaryota > Metazoa > Chordata > Actinopteri > Siluriformes > Ictaluridae > Ameiurus > Ameiurus melas. The sequence goes on along the minus strand of CM022753.1, from coordinate 29,206,828 downwards.
TAAAGCAGGGGTTCTTAAACTTTTTGCAGCCAGGAACTCTAACTGTAAAATACATTTCATGGAACCCTCTGTACACAATCCAATTATTCAAATTACTTTACTTTAAATCATGCAAATGTGTACAATAAAATTTGAGGAGTTTACTGAAGCCACAGAGCCACTGACAGGACACATTAGGTCCAAGTAGACATTGTTTATAGGGTACTTGAAGTTTGAATTAAACTTATCCAATTCAAACGAGCACTTTATTGAGTTTTTATTTTTCTTTACACCATCCTTAAGAACCATTCAGTCGGTTATTCTTTAACCAAATGTTGTTGCCACAATAGCCTTAATCATCATTTTCCACCACAGAAAAGATCCCTAGCGGGATTTTTTTTTCTCCTCCAACAAAAATGGTTGAAGAACCTTTCAAGGCACCTTTCTTTTTTAAGAGAATCCTTAAAGTATCTTCACTTTGTTCCTGACAGGAAGTAGAAACCTTTAACCACTCAAACAACTCTTGGGAAACCCATTTCTCATGAGGTGTTAAAATAAAACAATCCAATGGTTTTAGATACAAGAGAGAATTAAATCAATTGAATATATGAATCAATTCTTAATACTTAAAATGTTTTTGTTTTTCTTTTACTGAAAAATACATGCTTGTAATAATAATTGTAATAATAATAATAATAAAATCAGAATTATTATAGTCAGGATAATCTGCTAACCTTTGTGAGCTTTTCGACGCTTCGCTTTTACTTATCGTAATTGCAATCAGCAGAGCCGTGGAAAATCTGACTCCAGATCAGCAGTCTCAGCCTGCAAGCGGGTTTTCCACCCACATTGAAAAGAGTACTTCTTGATTAAAAGGGAGTTTTAAAGGGAAATCCCGTGCTCATAGCCACATGTCATGCCTACAGCAAAAGCGCTTTTGTTCAAAGCCACCCGACACTTTAATGTGGCACCAGGAGTGACCTCAGGAAATCTCGGACCTGACATTACTCAGTTCAAAAGTTTCCTGTGACAGCTGTGATGGGTTTTAACTTGCCAGCAGGCATGATTGTTATCTTTGTCTGCTTTTCAAGGAGGCAAATCGGAAAGTGTTTCAACTAACCTTGAAATGACCCCAAAACTCAAAAGGTCAACTTGAGACTTTACAAATGCTGAGCAGTCAGATACTAGGACAGTCATCAGGATTACACAAAGAGCAAGAGAAATACATTTTAAATCAACATATCCAGTTGTAATTAAAATTATCCAACCCCAATTGCAAATCAGGTTTACTGTCAAAATTTTACAGTCTTTCAACTGTTTGCAATGAACAACTCAAACAAAAACAGTTGAAATAGTTCAACACAACGAATGATTCAAATTCAACTGAATATGCAACTGGTAATGATTTCTCCAGTTTCAAAATTATTCAACCCTTTATTGCAAGCATCTTTAGTAAACAGTAGAGTACCATTTAGCTTCTAGCAGCATTCCTGAGGAATCTTAGCCCATTCCTCATGAGCAATAGCCTCCAGTTCAATAATATTCAAGGGTTTACATGCTGCAACTGCCTTCTTTTAATCCCACCAGAGATTTTATATGAGGTTCAAGTCAGGTGACTGATGGCCCTGTAGAATCTTCCAGGACTTCTTCTGCAACCAAGCCTTGGTGGAATTTGAGGTATGCTTAGGATCATTGTCCTGTTGGAAGGTCCAGTGACGTCCAAGGTTCAGCTTCATCACAGACGGCATGATGTTTTCTTCTAGGATTTCCAGATACTTCACTAAATCCATCTTGCCTTCCACACACTGCAGGTTTCCAGTGCCAGAGGATGTACAGCAGCCCCAGAGCATCACCGAGCCACCACCATGCTTAACTGTGCACAAAGTGTTCTTTCTTCATTCTTCTTCCTCCAGACATACCGCTGATCCATCATGCTGAAAAGTCCCAGATTTGTTTCATCGCTCCGTAGAACAGAATCCCAAAATGTCTGTGGCTTATGTATCTGATTTTGAGCTGACTTTTCTTGTGCTTTTGGGTCAGTAGTGATGTACGACTTGGAGTTCTGGGATGGAAACCTTCTGCGTTTAGTACATGCCTTACTGTGCTCACTGAAACCTCAGTGCCTGTTGTCACCAAATCTTGCTGCAGGTCTTCTGCAGTCACTTGAAGGTTTTTCACAGCCTGCCTTCTCAGAAATCTGGTTGCAGCTGTTGATAGCTCCCTTTCTCTGCCCTGTCCAGGTATTTAATTTATTTTCTGCCCCTAGCCAATTCAGGTATTTCATAAATTTTCTGCCCCTAGCCCGGTCATGTGTTCCAGCTCAAGCACACCTGGTGCAACTAATGAACGGCTTGAGACAACACCTGTTTTGCATATTTGTGCTGTTTCATCAACAACAAGTTATAGTTTCATCTAACAGCCAAGTACTCATCTAATAGCCCTGTTCTCATTACTTAGGCGGTTTGGATTATGGGTTCATACAGTACTACAACTCTTTCCACCACTAATCTGTGCTGTAGCTTGATGACTCTAGCACCATGAAAGGTTTTTTGGGGTGGCTGTGGCTCAGGTGGTAGAGCGGGAAGTCCACTAATCGTAGGGTTGGATTCCCGGCCCACGTGACTCCACAAGTGTCCTTGGGCAAGACACTAAACCCAAAGTTGCTCCTGATGGCAAGCTAGCGCTTTTCATGGCAGCTCTGCTACCACTGGTGTGTGTGTGTGTGTGTGTGTGTGTGTGAGAGAGGAGAATGGGTGAATGAGAACCAGGGTAAAGTGCTTTGTAGAACCACTAAGATTAATTAAAAAAAAAACAAAAAAAAACGCTATGAGTGCAGCCCATTCACCATTTACCATTCTTTTGTTAGTCTCTCTGGAGGAAACTCCTAGAAGTTCTATATATAACCTTGCTTTAGATTTCAGGGATAGTTCCAAGCAGAACCACTTTAGATCCAAATGTGGAACCCATCCAAATGTGCCTTGAGGAAAAGTATTCCACAAACTATTTGAATTAATAAGTTAACATTAAAACAAACCAGTGGCTTAAAGATATCCTGAAATTAAAACTGGCATTTTTATTTTACATTGTTAGCTCATGCTCCTTGTGCACAATTTTTTTTGTCTTAAAGGACAAATTTCACCTTTGTAAATTTCCTCTAAAAGACAGCAATTATTGCCTGCTCTAAACATCATCTAAAATTTGACTGTACATTGCAGAAGAGTTTGTTCATACTCCAATATGAAATGCAGTCTACCGTGTCTCCATATTTCAATTTTCACAAGCCAATTGAATCCTGATGGATAACATTAAAATTCTGCCAATACTATGGATTTACATTTGCGCCAAAATATTGAACATAACTTTTAAAAAAAACGAACAAAATCAAAGCTGCATTTAACAGGGCCAAGCACCAAAGGCGCAGCAAGCCCAATGTGGAGCTCGAAGAACACGAAGAGGAGAAATAGCATGTACATGAATGAATAAAAGACAGGTTCAGAAGCACAGCTGAGAATAAGACTGAACAGGAAATTAACAGAACAGAGGCACTGATTTGCATGCCAAGAGGTTGACAGTTTAGTGTAATGCTGAGCCATAAAAGAAAGGAACTGAAAGACAACATTACACAAACGTTTAAGAACTTGTACCACACAGGAATTAAACCCAGGACCTTTAGAATTTATGCTCGTCATTTATCACAGTGCGCCACACATGTAATGACACCGAAAAAACTTATTTTGGACAATGTTTTCAAAAGTTATGTATTCTTACAAAAAAAAGCACAAATTTAAAAATGGCAGACAGGCGCTTCTTACGATTCTGGCAAAATTGGGATCCACGGATTCGCAATGACCTAATGAATCCATAGACGGCAAGATCGTAATTTTCTGACAACATATTCAAAAGTTATAAGCAAAAAGAATCATTTTTAAAATCTCATGACCTGTAGGTGGCGCTGTTCTCAAATTTGGCACAGAACCTCAGACCACGCTGCTTATGAAAGGTATAAAGTATGGCCGGATACAGCATCTGATACAATTTTGGGTCAACATCATTAAATTGGCAACGTTATAACATTTGAACAAATATGATTACAAATATTAACATGTGCCAAATTTCATAATTTTTCTACTTGCAGTTCATACAGCTGCCATAGACTCCCAGTGGGGGGAATAATAACAATAATAATAATAATAGGAAAATTAACAGATACAATAGGGGCTGCAGCCCCTTCTGGGCATGGCCCCTTAATACACAATGGGTAAGAAGAAAACACTCTGAAAATGAAAAGAGTGAACTCGGTGGCAAAAATGTAACATGGCCTTCAAATAAATGGCGTTCTTTGTTAATACTTTTCTGTGCTTCATTTTCACTATGAATGTACTGCCAGAGTTTTCATTTACGCTCCATTTCAGTGTACATTCCCGATTCTGGCACAAATCTCACATGTAGGCGAGTTTAACATTAATTCATAAACCATGATTAGAGAAAATGAAGCACAGACAACTGTTAAAGAACGCTGTTTATTTGAAGACCATGTTATCTTTTTGCCACCGCGTTCACGGTTTTTAGTTTCAGAGTGTTTTTCTTCTCTTCTTTCTCATTGTATATTTTTGTTCGTTTCTTGAAAAGTTACGTTCAAGCCTTTTGGCACAAATTTAATTTCACCCTTGTCCAAGTGAAAAGAGAAAATTCTGGTACGACTGCGTAATGTAGCACATTGGGGGGGAAAAAAACTAACAAAAAATAAAATCAACCCAAATTTTAATTACATTTACATTTCAAGTGGTCTTTAATTATGTCTCAGTCCCATTGAAATGGTTTGATGATCAGATTTAAAGGTTTTAAATGGGTGCATTTACACCTGTAATTTTATATGAAGAACCCCTGCTAATTGTATAATTTGTACATATTTTATGTACACCATTAGCTAATGCTATTTAAATGTAAATCCAATGTTTTTGTTAATAGCCACCAGAGGGCAAAACAATAAATAGAGCCTAATCGGTACGCTTGACTGCCTTCAAGAATCAGTTTCAGACTACTTCAGTCACTTTATAGACAACAAAAAGCTATTATATATCTCAGTCCATGTAGCCCTTGAGGAATTCATGTCACAATAATGGTGTATGCCCACTATACACTTAGCAACACACAAGCTAAGACAGGAGGTCAGTACACCATGGACATTATGTGTGAGAGTGAGAGCATGACTGAGATGTAATATACGAGCAACCTGCTGAGTAACATGAACCCTGCTAAGCTGCCATGAATTATGGATAAGTGCTGTGCGGCTTCTGTTACTGCTTGCACTGCTGACCTGACCCGCTCTGGCACACAGCTGGAAAAAGCGGAAACTTTACCAACAACATTTATGTTATTTCTCCTGGAACGTCATTTGCAATGTGTAGGGAAAAAATTTATTATAAAAAAAAAGTTATTATAAAAGGTTTCAAGTAGAATTATGGATCATGTACATTCCCATCACAGAATAGAACATTTTCTGCTCATATCAGCACCTTAAACATGACTTGCTGGTAAAGGAATCATAAATGAACAGATATCAGTCTTCTATATCAGCTTTGCACTCTCGTCACATAAGATCTAAAAAGGAATTTAAAAATGACAAATTTTATATATATATTTTTTTTTATTATTATTATTTATTTATTTTTTTACTTTAAGCCATAACTCTTACTTTAATTGGCCCTGGTGAGTGAGAGGAAAGGAAGTGTGCATGTCTCAGTACTCACAGGACGAACACCATTTTTAATGAATTTACGTAGCTGCTCTATCTAATCTACCCAATCTCATATATGCTTGGTACAATAAATGTGGTATTACTGTATGACAGACATATCAAGGCCTACTTCCCAATTTTTGGAGAACTGGTACACCCCTTGACCAGCACAGGGGAACAAAGAATTAAAAAAATATGTATTTCCAATTATCATTAGCATTAACATTAAGTGCACCGAAGTAGGCCTTTTTTTTTTTTTTTTTTTTTTTAAAAAGAGAAGATGCCAAAATATTATTACTGAAATGGGGGGTAGGGGTAACCAAAGAGTGTCAGTTAACATCAAAAATTTAAAAACAGTTTTATGTCTTGCTAAGATTTGCATGAAATATATCAAAAAGTCACCAACATATATATATATATATATATATATATATATATATATATATTCATTCATCAGTAGTGAACTGGTTTTTACCATCACTGTAACATTACTGTAACTCAGTTAACCATCACAAGGCAATGGCCTAGATAAATAAGGCTCTTATTATTTTGTGTTTTAAAAAATATATATATTTTATTAACTTTTGAATCCCCTGGTTTTCTCTCATATTCCATCTTGGAAGAACTACCAGCAGCTGGCGAGTGTTAGAGCTTTGCTCAAGGATCCAACACTACCAGCAATTTAAACTCACAACCTTTTGATTGGTAGCACTGAACCCAATAAAATGTATAAAATGCTAAATTTGCCGCTAGAATTATTGGCACCGTCTTAAAGAACAAAAAAATAAACATTATACACGATTAAAATTTATATTAAAAGAATTTCAGAAACAATTTACCTTTTCTCTAACAAAATCCTCTCTCGTTCATTATATATATATATATATATATATATATATATATATATATATATATATATATATATATAAAAATATATTAAAAAATGTTAACTTTTTTTTATTATTAATTATTTTTTTTTAAATAAAGTTTTCCCCCCCACACTTGTGGACCCATGTAAATGAACTGCACTGTTAAAAATATTTAATAACAAAAATATGAGGTGGTGCACATATGAAATTCCTCTGTGATCCATAAGCATGGGCAAAACCAAAGGGCTTTCAGCGCAAATGAGACAGATGGATGTTGAGATGATGGATAGAAATGCACAAGTAGTTAAAACACCATCAGTCCATGTAAAAATAAATAAAATAAAACCCACACACAATACAATAAAACAGCCGGGAAGTGGATGCTTGAAGGGTGCCGATACTTTTGCAGTTGACAGGAGATGTTAAAATGATAGATGTTAAAAGCAGGATAGTGTGGGATTTTATGCACAGTAACACACAGAAAAAGTACAAGCAGCTGCATGAGTTTCAGTGCTAAATCTTCTCCTCTTACCTGCTCTCATTGTCCAGGAACACAGAGCTGGTGCTCTCGGCCAGCGCCTCGCTGACGGGCGACAGACAGAATGGCGAGGAGAACGTATCCGAGTCGGAGCCCAGTGTGCTGTCTCGGCTCACCTCGTCGGCCGACAGCTCGCACGAGCCTTCATCACCCTCTTCCTGATGCTGCAGACCTGACTCAGGGGCCTCTTCCTCATCCTCCTCTTCTTCATGCGCGGGTGGAGGGCGTGGCTGTGCCAGGCGGGCACGGCGGCGGCGTGGGTTGCGTCGCACAGGAGAGCTCTCGGGCGTGATGTAGCGCAAGGCCTCTTCGTCCTGCCTCTGAATGCGCGAGTTGGGCACCCAGGTGAGGATGAGGGTAGAGCCCAGAGTCTCATCCTTCTCCAGGTGGACACACAGGTAACCTGCGAAAGTACAACAGAGAATAACACTGCGTTCCAATCCGAAGTGATTATCACTATACAATAATCCCATACAGTTTGAATGCATTTCAGCTGCAGTTTGTGAATCAAAAAACATCTGTCTTGTGAAATTTGGGACTTTGATTCATTTTCCGTTCTCATCCAACTTTATTAGAAATAAAACGGTTTCAATTTGGCTACACAGTACCTCCAGAAAGTATTCACCCCCTGGGGATTATTTCTCTTTTTTTCTTTTGTCACAAGATCAAATTGAAGTATATTACAACAGGATTGGTTTCTGCTCCTTTTCTGATGCTCTACAGAATTAAAATGAACTATTTACATGTCCGTAAAATGATGTCAAATTAAAAACATCTAAACGGTGCCTTACTGGGAAGTATTCACCCCGTGAGTCAACACTTGCATTGTGTGTTGTCCTTTTGCAGTAATTACAGCTTGAGTTGTCTCAGATACGTCTCTATGGACTTTGCGCATTTAGATTTATTCCACTCGCACTTGACGCAAATATTTCTCCAGCTCACCCAAATTAGACAGAGGATGTTGATGGACAGCAATTTTCAGATCCCACAACAGATGTTCAATTAGATTTACGTCCGAGTCATTGCAAAAAACAAACCTTTTTTTCCTCTCAAGCCATTACTCTGTGTTTGACTTGAGCTTTGGCTCATGGTCAAATTTTTGCCCTAGACACAGATTTCTGGCTGATTAAAACAGATTCCCCTCAAGAATTGTTCCTGCTGAAAAGAGTTCTTCCTGCTGAAAAGCAAGAATGCTAGAACACGATGCTACCAGCAACGTTCTTGATAGTTGGAATGGTGTTACCAGAGTGTTGGGTGGTATTTGGTCTGCACAAACACAGCTCTTTGCTTTTACACCAAACGGCTCAAAATCTTTTCCCAAATACTCTCAGATTTTGTCACGTCTTCTAGCAATCCCCAAAGGTGCCTTTATCTTTGCCTTTCTTAGAAGTAGTTTTCCTTCTGGCCACTCTCCCATAGGTTCTGGCCTCTGCATAGGTTCTCCTATTTCAGCCAGTGAGCTCTGTAACCCCTTCACTGTCATAAGTGGCCTCTTGGACACTTCTCTCACTGACCTTCCTGCCCATGTGCTCAATTTGGAGGATGATCTGATCTTGGTAGCGTCTGGGTTGTGCCAAGATTTTTTCCACATTTTCAGAATGGATTTCACTCAGCTCATAGGAAGGTTCAAAGCTTTTGCCTTTTTTATTTATTTATTTATTTATTTTTAACTTTTCTATTCCAAACAGTTACATCTCAATACCTCAAGGGCAGTTCCTTGGTCCTCAAGACAGCAGGACTGAACTGAAATGCCATTTTAGCTGTGAGCTCTCGAAAAATGAATGCTAGTCATAACAGAGGTGAATACTTATCAAGTAAGCAGTTGAGATTGTTTTTAAATGTTTAAATAATTCTAAGGACATCTAATTAATTGAAAAATAATCATTAATAAACAACAATTTATTTGATTTCTGTATAATTTCTTCAAAAGGAACAGCAAAAAAAAAATTCTCCTATACTTCAAATTATTGTTGCAATACAGCTAAAAGAAAAATAACCACTAGGGGGTGAATACTTTTTGGAGGCACTGCAAAATAGAACACACTGGCTGACAATGACGCAGTCTGTTTAAAAAAAGACTAAGCTTTTGAATAATCCTTCATTTTCTGCATATTTGCTGCATGCATTAGTTGCGTGCAGTACCTGGGTGATGCTCGGGCAGGCCGGGCACGGGCTCAGCCGGGTGTACACACACGTTGTTCTTGGAGAAGATGATCTCCCCGTCCTGCATGGACCGTGACCCCGCCGAGCCCGCATTGAAGGTCAAGAGGTCAGAGGCTTTGGATGAGGCACGCCGCAGGAGCCGACCGAATGACATCTCCAGTGCCTGGCTACTGCTCCCATCCTCTGAAACATAGAAATAGAAATGTTTCAGATAGATTTGCAAGCAAATAGTTTCAGAATGAGGTGAAAACAAATGATTTACATTTCAGAGTTTCTTAGTATTTGGCATGTCTCCCCTTTTTGCTTTAATAACAGTGTGTGCTCGAGCTGGCACGTACTCTACAAATTTGTGCAAAAACTCATGACCCATCAAATCCATCAGAGTTTCGACTGAACACATGCTTCAATAGAAGATATTAGACATGAGGAAAATCTGACTTTTTGTACAAAGCAGTTCACAGTTCAAGATCACAAATTTGCTTACATTTAAATAGAGGCAAAGAAATAGTGCAGAATCTTGATTATTAAATATTCAATATATTAAATTTACTTTTCCCTGTTTTAAATATTTCAAAATTCAAAAACCTAATGTTTATTTCCAAAATTTTTTATCATAGAATTTTTATTGGAAATTTGCATTTTTAACATCATAACACCACACCCAACAACCCCTACAAAACAACCACAGCCAAAACCAAAAGAAAGGGGGGAGAGAAATTATATATATAAAAAAATTATTATTATTGTTGTTATAATAATAATAATAAAAAAATAAATACATAAAAACAAATAATTTTTTTTAAAGGGTAAGATGGTTAGTGTTCACCGCCTACCTCTCCTCAATCTACCTCCAGGGTGCGTGCATCATTGAAATAGGTAATAAATTGTTTCCATTTTACCAAAAATGAGTCACCCCTACCTCTGATGTTGTACTTGATTTTTTTCCTATTTCCAATTTAAATGTTAAAAAAAAAATCCCAGACTTCTGGACCCCATTGCACTATACAGTATATGACAAAAAAAGTTTAATCTCTGAAACAAAAAAGTGAGCATAAACTGGTAAACAGAGCTTAAAACATAATTACTGCATTATATACAGTATGCGGTTAAATATCAAGTTCATAATGATAATGAATGACAATTAAAACTCCTTCATGATGCACTCCCGGAAAACCTAATCCTCTCTGGAAACACCAAATACAGTCCCCTCCTAAAATATTGGAACGGCAAGGCCAATTCATTTGTTTGTGCTATACACCAAAGGCCTTTCGTTTGAGATCAAAAGACGGATATCAGACAAGAGTTTAGGATTTCAGCTTTTATTTCCTGGTATTTACATCTAGATGTGTTAAACAACGCATAAAACACAGAACCTTTTGTATCAGACCGCACAATTTTCAGCTTAGCAAAAGTATAAAAACAGATAAGTCTTGAAGTAAATTAAAGTAAATTACACTTAATATATTGGTTGCATATCGATTGCTTGAAATAACTGCATCAAGCCTGCGACTCAATGACATCACCAAATTCTCATTTCCTTTTTTGTGATGCTTTTCCAGGCTTTTACTGCAGGCATTTTCAGTTGTTTGTTTTGGGGAGTTTCTCCCTTCAGTCTCCTCTTCAGGAACTGAAGTGCAAGCGTACTTGGGTTAGGGTCTGGTGAGTGACATGGCCAGTCTAAAATCTTCCACTTTCCTCCTGATAAAGTCCTCTGTTGACCTGGCAGTGTGTTTTGGATTATTGTCTTGCTGCATGATGAAGTTCCTTCCAATTAATTTGGATTGATGAATTTCTTGGTAAATTGGCAGACAAAATGTTCCTGTAAACTGCTACCATCATGAGTTACATCAACAATAAAGATTAGTGAATCTGTTCCAGAAGTAGTCATGCCAAACCATGACACTACCTTCACCATGTTTCACAGATGAGCTTGTATGTTTTGGATCATGAGCAGATCCTTTCTTTCTCCACACTTTGGCCTTTCCATCACTTTGGCAGAGGTTAATCTTGTGTCCAAAACATTTGTGGCTCATCTCTGTATTTCATTGTGAATTCCAATGTGGCTTTCTGATTCTTACTGATTCTTCTATATTTCTGCTCTCAAAGTCTTCTTCAAACGGTGGATTGTGATACCTTCACCCCTGCCCTGTGGAGGTTGTTAGTGAGGTCACTGACTGTTGTTGTGGTTTTCTACAAAGCTCTCACAATGTTTGTCATCGGCTGTTGTTTCCTTGGCCAACCCATCCGGCGTCTGTTGCTCAGTACACAAGTGGTTTCTTTCTTTTTCAGGACATTCAAAATTCTTGAACTGGCTATGCCCAATGTTTGTGCAATGACTAAATGATTTTTCCTCCTTTCTCAGCTTCAAAATGGCTAGCTTTTCTCCCATAGACAGCTTTCTGATCTTAATGTTGGCTTATCCTTTTTTAACAACAAATGCAGTCTTCACAGGTGAAACTGGCCTTTAATTGTTTAAACAATCAATCTAATAAGACATACCTGGGTAACAAGAAACACCTGTCAATCATATGTTTCAATATTTTTGCTGCCTACAAATTGGGTTGTCTGATACAAAATTTAACAAATCTACATAAAAATACCAGGAAATAAAAGCTGAAATTCCAAATTCTCTTCACATATTCATCTTTCAATGGAGACACTGGCGTTCTGACATGAGTTATACCATTAGCCTACTTCAACTTAAGCAAATTCTCAAAGTGAATACTTTTTCACCTATTCCTGCTAAATGATTAGCTAGAGGCCATGTATTCAGTATAACATTAATTCATAGACACAGTTCTTTAATATATTAATTTGTGGCTACACCTTGTTGGAGAGTTCAATTCAGTGCAATAGTAAATTGACAAGCAGTAAAGGATTAGCTGAAAAATAATTTTAAAAAGTGTCGTTAGGAGTCAGAGCCAAGTCTACATCCTGGACTAACAGCAGGTTATCGGTAATTCACATGGAGTCACACCCTGAACAAATACACCAAAGAGTAAGAGCACACACACACACACACACACACACACACACACACAATCACCACCACCATCATGTAAGATGATGTAGCCGTTTAAATCTTCCAGTCCACAAATCTCAACCTGCATCCAAACTTTCAAATCAAAAAGCAACACAAGGTTGAAAAACACTTTTTGGCTTCCTTTTTTCACCCCTAGTAGCAGACCGCTATTTTCTGCACATGTGATGAACTTCTCCTTATCAGAAGTATGCTGTAACTGTCTCCATGCTAGCTTTGTCCTAATTTGGACATGATCAGTCTAATCAAGTAATGTTTTTCAAACTCTGCCTACGTAACGCTGTCTTTCTCTCAGCTTTGTTTACCTTTCGTGATTAACTCAGCGCCATGTTTCCTGCAGTGAGAAACCGTGATAAGCTCGTCTACGCAAAATGCTCTTTGTATTCATTCTAAATCAGTTCTCATCCAAGTTTTAATCATAAATCACACTCCAGTTGTGTAAAGTAAAAGAACTGAGCTTGAGCCGATGTAATATTTCTGGTCAAATACTATTAATCGTTTCAGCAGTGTATTGCTACCATAATGATCATTCAGATATTGCTCTTAGAGGGGGGAAAAAAAAGTTAAATCTAACACTCTGGATATTTCCATTACAGGTTCCATGTAAAACTGAGATTTTCCTTTAGAAAGGGTCCCACATAGAACCCGTTAGAATGTTAAGAGTGTAACTTGCTTCAAAGATGACGCATTACTGAGATTAATTTTGGCAGTTAATAGAGCTTCAACTAACACAATTCATATAATATTAATAAATATCATAAAAAAGTGGCTATAGAATATTTTTATTTCTAGAAACTCCAGAATGCTTAAGGGTTCTAGGTTAGTCTTTCTGTGGATCCCTTATGGGATTTGAGAAATGGTTCCAGAAAGGTAGAACCAGTTTGGGAAGATAAGGACTGATAATTATCTCTTAAGGAGCCATTTTTCAACTAGCTTATTTGCATGGCCTTCAGAAGCCACATTAGATATTTACACGTTTCCCAGAAATCAAAATAATAACAATTTACACTGATCATCCTGTTCAAAAGTTTACACCCCCTGGCTCTCAATGGATCATGTTGCCTTATTGAGCATTAGTGAATGTTTGCACCTTTTGTAACAGTTGTGTACGAGTCCCTCAATTGTCCTCAGTGTGAAAAGATGAATCTCAATATCATATAGGTACTATTGTAAAGGGGTGAAATAAGCAGGACCTGGAGGATTTTTCTGAAGAACAGTGGGCAGTTTAACTCCTTAGGACAAACAAGGGACTCATGAACAACTATCACAAAACATAAAAACAGTCGTTGATCATCCAGGTAACAACACTATTGAGAACCAAGGGTATGTAAACGTTGAATGGGTTCATTTGTGTAAATTCAGTTATTTTTGTGTCTTTATGAGCAGAACTATATATCAAACTACCTAATTGTTGCCATTTCTTCCACTTAAATAATTTAATTCTCCTTAAAATGAAAGAGACCCACTGGGTATAAAATAAAATGAATGGCTAGACAGTAATAGACAGAAATGCATTTAAACCTGTGTTTAAAAAAAAAAAAACTGTAGAAGCATACACCATGAAACGATGACACCGTAACAACCCTAGCTGATGTAAAAATGTACTATGTCATGTCTTCCTCCATTATTTCAGGTCTTCCTCCATTTCTTCAGGCCCTGTATACTGTACACCGTACAGTAAGATCTCAGTAGTATGCAAATGCTATTCAAAAACGCAGTCTACCTAGGCAGCCTACAGCTGACTGGAATACAGCAGGTTTGACTGGATTCCTAAATGTCCACTATAACAACAATATTTACCATGCTGAATACTGTGACATCATATAACTTACAACTATCAGCATATGTCTACTGCCAAGCAGCATGATGTCTGAAGCATGCCTGCTGTTCCAGACGTGTGACTGGCTCCTCATGACAAATGGCCTGCTGACCTTTGCTTTCAGAGAACAACTTTATCACGATGTAATTACTCCATCTGTGTTTGTTTTGTGTGTGTGTGTGTGTGTGTGTGTGTGTGTTGTAGGAATAGCAATAATGCTACCGTTTTAAATTGTCATATCTCTCAGGTCACAAATCACAGAATAGGAAAAAATATCAAATTTCAGCAAGAAAGAAGGTAAAAAGTGCTGCATTCAGCAGTGTGGTCCTGAAACACTTCACAGAGTTGCGGTGACCCAGAGAAAACAGAAGTTAGAGTCAGCTGGCTGAAAAATGCTTAATTAATAATTTATTAGAACAGAAGCCAATAAGTGATATGACAAATGTACCTGATTACCCTCATCGGGTCAATTCTATAGCAAGCAACATGCACAAGTTGGCAAGGGCTGCATGATTATGATTTTGATATTACAATTGCAAGCACTCAATATGACAGTTAAGACTTGAATTATTATTATTTTTTTAATCAAGCTTTGTCCACCAACATTTGTTTGATCACAGGAAACAGTGTAAAGGGGAATGCAAAATCCAAAATGGTCATAACTGGTGATACTCAATATGTTGTGCAGCCCTACTTCATACCTGGGAATAAAAAAAGAAAGAAAAAGAAAAGAAAAATTTTGAAAATATAAAAAATGTATAATAATAATAATTTTAATAATAATAATAATTATTATTATTATTTTAATAATAATAATACAAATATAAATACAAAAATGTTGGGACACTGTGTAAAATGTAAAAAAACAATGCAATGATTCGCTTAAACCCACATGTTATGCACAATAGAACATAGAAATCATATCAAATGTTTAAACTGAGGAAATTTTAAGGGAAGTACCATTTTAAGGGGAAAAATGTGGCCATTTTAAATTTGATGCAACTAAAAAGAACCAGCTGGAGGTTCATTGGAAGCAGATCAGTAACATGATTGGGTATAAAAAGAGTATCTTAGAAAGGCGGAGTCTTTCACAAGTAAAGATGGGCAGAGGTTCACCAATCTGTGAAAAACTGACTACAATTTGTGGAACAATTTCAGAATAATGTTCTAATTAGTTGCAAAACGTTCCTCCAGCCATTTCTTTTTAGTAACACTTACTTTTCCAGCCTTTTGTTGCACCGTCACAAATTTTTTTAGACATGTTGTGGCCATCAAATTCAAAATTACCTCAATTTCCCCTTAAAATGGTACATTTCCTCAGTTTAAACATCTGAGATGTTTTCTATGTTCTATTGTGAATAAATATGGGTTCATGAGATTTGCAAATCATTGCATTCTGGGTTGTTTTTTTGTTTTTTTTACGTTTTACATGGAGTCTTAACTTTTTTGGAATTGGTGTCGTAATAATAATAATAATAATAATAATAATAATAATAATAATAATAATAATGATTTTAAAAAAAGTACATTTACAGCATTTTGCAGACACTTTTATCCATAGGGTGCTTTGTCATCTCCTTCAAAAACATAATCCTTATGCTAGTACAAATAGATTACCAACAGTTCAGTACCATGAAACTAAAACCCTGTAAAAATGAATAAAGGCCTCAGTGGTGAAGCATATGGCTTTGCTCATGTCATGCATTACTGTCATCACCTCTGGGACATTGCCACATTTCTCTCTCTCTCTCTCTCTCTCTCACACACACACACACACACACACACACACACACACACACACAGAGAACCTTCTTATCAGACTCAGACACTTAGATGGCTTTAATCCTACTGACCAGTATGAAGTGTATAGAAATGAGATGACAAAGATGTGCACAGAGTTTAGAGCAAGTCCTACATGTATCTTATTATCAAATCTTATAATCAATAGTTAACAACATACTCTTGTATAGTTATAAGGGGAATAAATGGTGCAGTTATTCACTCCATCCGCAACTGCAAGATGTGGGCTGGAGATCGTTAGGCCTGATCAGATGTGTATGATGCTCGGACATTTTGATATGATTTTTTATATATATGTATATATATATATCATTTGAGGTCAAACCTGCCGGTATTCTGGCCCGTGTCGAGGTGCAGCATCATCACTTAGGTTATGAAAGCGCAGCATCATTAGACGGTCGTGTAATAAAAGCAGACACATCATCACAGGCTGCCACCGTATGGGACGCTGTCTGGTGTTGCCTTCAAACGGTCAAAAAAAAACAAAAAAGTACAAACAATCAGCGTCCAAGCCTCACCTTCAGTCCGTAAGGAAATGACGATATTCAGCGCTCGTCCATCCCGCTACTCGTCCTCGTCAGCTGAATGACATTCACAGGTCTGGGATAAATGTTCCTGCACGCTCCGGAGTGCGAGTGTTTATTCACAGGACTTCAGCTGGCACATTGCTGGCTGCTGTCAGGGTTGCCAGATTGGCATTGTCTATTTCTAACACAAACACTGGTCAAAACCCGGACAGTTCACCAAAAAATCCCAAAGTAAACATGCATAAAATTGTATTCGGCAGTCCGACGCGTTTATTATGGCTCCAACGTGAAAAGAAAAACAGCCGGGAAGGTGGGATTGTACCCAATCTGGCAACCTACACTGTACTCCACTGAAGGCCAATCCCTTAAAATTCCGCCACTTCCGGAAAAACAACCCGCTTCCTCTTAAAACTGCAGGTTTTGTTTCATAATATATATGTTTTTTTTAACAACTGGGGTTTATTTGCAAGAAAATATAGGACTGCGTACAAGAAAAAAATTATGTTCAAATTTGATGTAATATTTAATAATAATAATAATAATAATAAATTCCCGTTATTGTACCGGCCGTGACGTTTAGAGGTCAGTTTGCAGGTGTGTGTGGTTGGACGAATTGATCCCGACTGAACGCGTCACTCATCATCGTCATCATCATCATCATAAGCGTCACTATCATCAGCAGCAGCAGCACCACGACAGAGCAGCTTCATCTTCATCTTCAAACCCTCTTTACCCCTTCTATGTGTGTACTTGCGGTGCATGGCGTATATCAAAATTTGAAGCAAACTGAATAATATCACTAATTGCTAATCATGGTATTATTAATGATATAATAGGGCTTTTTCCTGCTGAAGAAAATAGAAAGCCTCATTGAACGTGTAATGGTTATGATGGGAATTGTATTCGTTTTAATAAAAACTGTAATGGTCCCTGTGGGTCTTTGCTAGTAATTTGTTGCCTTCTACCGGTGGCATGTCTAGTGTATACTATTAAGGGCCAATAATGGTAATGGTTTGATAGTTTGTAGTGAAAACCATTAGAATTTCTGTGATGGTTTCTATTGTTTTTTTCCACAGAAAGCTTTTCTCCTCATATGTTGTGCAATGCTGTTTCTCCACCACTCTTCACTATGCTGCATAAAAGTTACCCCTTCCTCATTAGAAATTCACAGCTATTTATACACAGTATAAATAGCCAGTGTCTCAGGTAAATGGCACACTTATATCGCGCTTTTATCCAAAGCACTTTACACTGTGTCTCACTCACACACACACCAATGGTGGCAGAGCTGCCATGCAAGGCACTAACTTGCCATTGGGAGCAACTTGGGCTTCAGTGTCTTGCCCAAGGACACTTCTGTATGTGGATTCATTCGGGCCGCCAACCCTACGATTAGTGGACAACCCTCTCTACCACCTGCGCCACAACCACCCAGTTGTCTGTCTCTTTCTTTTCCCTTCCTTTGCTGTCCTCCATGGCAGTATCTTCCTTAGTAAAGTAAAGTAGTGTAATCTCACTATGCTTATACATTTAATGCCTCTGTAATTCAAATATTCAAGTGAAGGTTTGGGCTTGACTCAGCGCATCGTATGTTGTGTGAAATAATAGTTTCTATGCCCTACATGGACATCCATCCATCAAATTGTGGATGTATTTCGGTTTTTGACAATTATTTTAAACAAGGAATTATAAAGAAATACTCATTGCAGCTGAGGGGTTATCCCAAATCAGTGTATTTTAAGTGCCTACAGTAAATTGTTTATGATTTTAGATTTAAAGATGTCCATCCATCCATTTTCCATATTGCTTATCCTACACAGGGTCACGGGGGAGCTTGGACCCAGGGGAACTCGAGCCACAAGGCGGGGGACTCGGGCCACAAGGCGGGGGACACCTTGGATGGGGTGCCAATCCATCACAGGGCACAATCGCACAAACATTCACACACCAAAGACAATTTGGGAATGCCAACCAGCCGATAATGCATGTCTTTGGACTGGGAGAAGAACCCATCAAAATAGGGGGAAAGCATGCAAACTCCTGCACACAGGGCGGTAGCAGGATTTGAACCCCCAACCTTGGAGGTGTGAGGCAAATGTGCTAATCACAAAGCCACCATGCCCCTGATTTAAAGATGTTTAGATTTAAAATCAAATTTGGTCATAATAGAATAGGACAACATATAATAGGACAGCTATCAATTGGGGACAGGGGAGGCTCACATGCTCACAAGTAACATATGCTTTCTCCAAGGCACATGAAGCTAGCCCAATGCATCTTTTCGAAACTGAGTCACAGGGCAGTGTAACATAATTGGAGGAACGCTCTATCTGCCCTCTTTCGCATACTCAGAGACAGCCACGATTGGCTAGTGTTGCTGTGATTGACAGGAGAGTAAGAGATAGAGAGTAACGTCACCACAGACCACAGACAATTCTAGCTTGCCTGAACTAAGTATCATTTTTAAATATTCATCCATTCATCCTAATAACCGCTGTACCCTGGTTCCGATCTTATCCTGGGAATATTCGGCACGAGGTAGGAAAACATCCTGGATGGAATGCCTGTCCATCATAGGACACCATGCACACACACACATTCACACATAGGAAAATTTTGCATAGCCAGTCAACCACAATTCACTTTGCAAATATTCTGAGCAAAAATTCAAAACACACATATAAAAATGATATAGTTATGTTTCACACCGACCATGCAGTTATACACTGAGACGGAGACGATGAGCTGAAGTAGAGATAAAACCAACAGAATGCCACTGACTCTAATTTTCAGCATTTGCTGACATCAAAGAAAATTTTAAAAGAAAATCAAATTAGAAATATAGTTTGAGAATCTCAGTTTGCTTCATTTGATTGAGATCCTGGGTACAAGCAAATTTTACTTTTGTAAGCTCACATTTTTCCAGATACAATGGAATTTAAACATGTACATTTATCATTATTCAAAAAGAGGACTGTTGTTAGTCATTTAAACAGCAGTGCAGTTTGTCATGCTTAAACTGGATGATAGTCAAGAGTGTGCAAGTTGTTTATCTCAGCAAATCTCTAAATAATACACATTTTTGAGATCTTCCAAAAGTAAAGGGAGAGAAATATAAGGAAGGTACAGTATATTGTGTATTTGGATTCTTCATCCCACAGCACTAGCTATAGTTTTTGAGCACTCAGTTGTGAGTAGTTTATCATTAATATTTCATATAAATGTCAGTATAGAGATTTACTATGTCGGTTTTAAGCCATTTTCAGGGATCATTGTCACTCTAGGCTCTCATGTTGTGGTCAGTCTCCAACATATCAATCAATGCTGACATTAAAAGCAATCAGAACTTAAAATGTATTCACTCAAACCCATCGCACGTAACATACAGCAGCTAGCATTAACACATTTACACATACATAATATATATATATATATATATATATATATATATATATATATATTCATACACACAAACACGCACACACACTATAGCTTGATTCTGTTTTAATCAGTTTTACCGTAATGAATTTTGTGGACAAAAAATCATCTGGCTTGATTCAAAACGTCAAATAGAATACACACTGTAATAATGTATGTAAAGATTATTGAGTATATATATAAAAAAAATTGAACTGCAAATCATCCAGTGCAGTTGACATATGACACGTGGCATTCCCATCATTACAGTCACATTACTAGTTAATCCCTTATCCAGCAATGAGAGAACAGCAGGAATTTCATAAATTCCACTGCACTGTGAACGTCTCTGATATCAGCAGGGCCAGATTCGACACTCTAAGAACCTACACACATACAAAATCAAACATTAATATAGATATGTGAGTTTAACCATCCTTTGTAAACTATCAGCAAGAGTCTACAATAGAAAAGGCCTGATTTAGGAAACATTTTTATAGTTAAAACATACATTAAAGACACCTCAAAATTAGATATTTTAGAAATGTCAAATAACACTAACATGCCATGGGCTCATATTGATGTAATTGTCCATTACATCAATATGAGCAGTACTGTAGTAAAAATCTGAATTACTCATCCTTCATACTAATTCATTGACGTACTGTAGATGCTTTACCTTGGTGTCTGTGGTGTAAGTGAAATCTCTCACTTGTTTCCCATTAGCCCACACTCCTGTAGGAGGCGTTGGCACTCCAAACACACGCACTTCTCCCACAACTAAACCATCCAGAGCTCCATTCAGTTTTAATGGCTCACCCACCAGCTGTGACTAAATTCATAAGCCATAAAAGTTAGTGCAACTATCAACAATCATGATTACCCACATGCATTTGCCATTAAACAATGAAATGGTCTAGTTCCAGCAAATATAACAAACATGAAAACAAGAACAAACCACAAGAGGTATATGTCCGTTTTCATTTGGTTTGTTTTCATGTGTTGCTCTAATTAATCTGATGTGTGAGGCAAACATGCTACCCATTAAGCTATGTGAAGCTACATACAAGCTATGTGAAGGACAATGGGTAAAACTGGCCAAAAATGTGGCAGTTATCACAAAATGATGGCAATTATTACAACTAAAAAGATCCAAAAAACTGTTCAGTGGATAAGAAAGAGGTTGGAGACAGGTCTAAATGGTGAGCATACAGGTTATTAGACAAATTTTCTATGATATTTTAAAAGTGAGCTAAAAACTTGGTTAAAAAAAACTATTAATATGGTTTTACCCTGTTCATTAGTTTTGAAATGTATGAATGTGTAGGTCTTCTTGTTATCTTTTTAATTTCATCCTAATGGTGTACAATAGATTGCACTTAACCATACATAGACATATGATAAATACAAAAATATAGGTAAATTACACTTTAAGTAGATGTAAGACAAACTTTAAGTGAAATGCTCATAAAACTGTTCCATTTACTCACTTTTACCAACACTTCATTGAAATTTTATGTTAGTTAAGAAAACAGTGCAGTGTAGGAAAAAATATGATATTTATTAATAACAAAATTGAAATGTGTTTATATTTACTAGCACTGTCAAATAATTCATCATGATTAGTCATTGTTTGCTGTTGTTAATTTTTTTAGATTTTATTTATTATTAATAAACCTGTTTTTTGAATAGTACAGATAGTGCGTATAAATAATGTTAACTGGAAACTAATGACAATAGTAATAAAAATAAGAGTGGATTGTTTGGAAGGTTCAGAGATTAATTAATTATTAGATAAATTATCCGATTCTCTAGTATTGTACAGTTAATAAAACCTTACTGAGGGGGTTCGTGGGTTTGTAGTTTACAGTTAAAAGGGGGCCCTAGCTGTAAACAATTTGGAGGACCCCTGGTCTAGAAGATCAAATGACATCGATTGATGAGATTAACTGCATTAAGTTGGTTGCTAATAATAATGGACTGCATTAACGCGTTAAATTTGACAGCCCCAATGTTTTACATTTATTACTTGGTAGATTCTTTAATCCATCTACAGCTGACTTTTTGAGATTTGCTCAACAGTGGCTTCCTGGCATTTCAAGGAATTGAACTCACAACGTTCTTCTGTGCCCAAAACCCTAAATTCATGATGTAAATAACGTATCATTTCAAATTTAAAAACAGCCCTACCTGTTCTGCCATGAAGCTAACATATGAGTAATCTCCATGCTCAAATGTGTCTAGGCTGTCCCCATCGTCCCAGAACAGCTCCCCTTTGGCCTGGCCCTGTGAGCAGAGTGCCACCGTCAGGACAAAGGGGTTACTGCGTGAGGCTGAGGTCGTCAATGCAGGTACCTGAACAAATGTGCAGATAATAATGACAACATATGAAGGAAACATGAATGATGCTAACAGAGCTCATGTTTTAACAACATGTGGACTGAAGTACCTGTTGTGGAATAATATAGCCCCCTCTCACATGGACATTGATGGTATCTAGTGGAGCCGGAAGGAGCAGGTACTGGCCCTTGCTGTTGTAAGGTTGGCCCTGCAGTATAACATGGGATGCGATGAGGTCATGAGTGATCCTACAATGGATTAGAGATGTGATATATGCAAAAACATATGAGCATTAGAATGGGGTTTACATTGTGCAGACTATACCACATCGCAGGGGGGAGATACGCTGCCAAATCCACAACTCCCTGATCTAGGACTGGACTGATGAGCAGAGAACTCCCCCACAGGAATTGCCTATCTATCATCAGACAGTTTGGATCAGATGGGAACCTGGGAAGAAGCAGAAGGCAATTAGAAGAAATAAATGATGGCCTGCTCTCGTGTCAGTCTAAACTAACACGCTAGTAAATAAGTTCTCCTGATTTAACAAAATTGCTTCAAAAACATTTTACTTTGTGCGATTTTACTATATGTTATTGATTTAGGAACTGAGTTTCATACTCCATAAAGAGGGGTCTTGCTACAGTGCTGGCTGAGGTGTGTGCATGGTGGAAAAGTGTGTACAGGTAGGGCAGAAGAGCGTATCTGAGCATCAGCACAGTCTTCATAGCTGCCTGGGCCTGCTGTCCAAATACATAAGGCTCCTGGGGCTAGGATACACACAAACATAAAAAAATAAGTACATAGTACATAGATGGTTTATAACAGAATGGGAGGGATAAAGAATTCGACTATGGTTGAGCCTTATAGCACAGGGCTTAATTACAGACATACAGGAACATATACTCACTGAAAGACAACACTATTGATTATCACTTCTTTTAACTTTTTAAATACAAATTCTCTGCTTGCCACTTTCAGACAATATCCATTAGAAGTGCACCGATAATCGGCCGATACCGATTATTATTAAAGGCAATTTTTCCCGCTATTGGCTGATATTTTAAAAACATCCGACAATCAGGGCGGATTATATCCTGTCAATCAAAAAAGGGCGTGAAAATATCAATTTCATGCTGTGTGTAAAGATGATGTCTCTTGTGTTGAATGACGACAAAACTGCAGTTCGTAATCTCTGTAAACTCTGCACTGATCAAATTTTACACAGATGCTGCAGCAGTGAAGCATCTTTTTTTTTGTCCGTGCTGCTTGAGCTGAATGAAAGCACCAGTACACCGTTGAAAGATTTAAACTCCCCGTGCTGCGGGGGTTTCCTCCGGGCACTCCAGTTTCCTCCCCCAGTCCAAAGACATGCATGGTAGGCTGATTGCTGTGTCTAAAGTGTCCGTAGTGTATGAATGGGTGTGTGAGTATGCATGTGATTGTGCCCTGTGATGGACTGGCACCCTGTCCAGGGTGTACCCCGCCTTATGCTCCTGGGGATAGGCTCCAGGTTCCCTGTAACCCTGAAAAGGAGTAAGCGGTAGAAGATGGATGGATGGATAAAGTATAAAAAAATTTATATTATATATTGCCAGTTTGATGTTCAGTGATAAAGAAGAATTGTTTTTGTTTATGGTGAGGTAATGTGAGTCTAACAGGAAGTTTTTTAGAATTCAGTCAATGTTAATATGAATTAATAACAGTCAATAAGTTAAGAAATCTTAATTTAATCTTCAGAATTTAGTTAATGTGTTAATGTTCAATTCAATTAAAATGAGTTTTCTGTTTATTACAGAGACCAGTTACTGTGAAACAACTTGTTGAAATGGAGAGAATAAAGTTTTTATTTGCATTTCTTTCAGAATTGTGGAATTTATTATTATTCATATATAAGACGGCATAAAAGGCAGAAATATCATGATATTCTGCCTCAAACTACAGTCAAGGCTGGAAAGAAATCAGACCTAGCCTCACTACTTCATATTCTTCTGTGTATTTTCACTTATGAATGTTTTTTTAAGTAAAAAAAAAAGGTCAACGGTCAAAAACAATTCACTTTAAGCTATTTGTTAACAGTAAGCCATGTTTTTATGCCAGAGCGAGAGAGGGCTTAGTCATGCTAGTCCAATTACACTAGGTCTTATGTTTACACATTTTAAGTTCTTATAAGATAACGCTTATAAAATGTTATAATTAATTAAGATTTTTAGTTTTTGGTTACTATATTGTTGTTTACTACAAATGTTTTCATGTCCTAGTCAGACGTTTCATTTCAAGTCAGACGTCACACAGGCATGGGTTACAGTTTCCACATCTATAATACAACACAGTATACAGTATATTATAATCGGGATACAGTTACAGTCCTGACTTAAAACAATGTACCAAAGGTCAACCTGGTATAAGTTCATTTTGTGTGTTGGTGTCTTGTGGGGTTTTTTTTTTTTTTATCTCACAGCATTAGGTCTGTCATTGTGGTTCCTCATGAATGGATAGAAGGCACCCAGCTGAGTCCAGCGCACACACAGCTCCTCGCTAGTGTCGCCTTCGAATCCACACACATCTGCCCCGACCAGAGGAACCCCATACAGCCCGAACAGCAGCACAGCTACAACACACACACACACACACACACAAACCACAGACAGCTTCAAATATACTCACTACTGACAACTTATCTCAGTTCAACAATCTTAAACTCTCACTTAAACATAACATGAGGTGAGACTCAGATTAGAATCAGATTAGACATCATAAATGCTTTTTAAAAAAGTAACATGTAAAGACTTTCATCATTTGGACATGGCTGATAATTACTTATGTAGTAGCAGGGAAATGTTAAATAATTAATTTATAATAGATAATTAAAGTAATTTAATAATTTTAATATTTAACATTAAGCAAGGAATAAAAATGCTTGTATAGGAAAACAATCAATGACAAAGTGATGCAATAAAGTTGATTATTTTCTTATAACAGTATTTTTATTCAATTAACAATTGAATATCAATTATTTTATTGTTTTATTCCTTTTATAAAACAAAAAATCATGACAGCAATGAAAAAAAAAATCATCATACTTTTTACACTTAACATTATGAAATGACCAGGAACCAAGTTTGTTCCTGTTATCCATCACCAGCCTCTTGTTTTCTTTCTTTTAAAGTTAACAAGAAGAAAAAAAAATGTTACTGAGCTTAAGTTGCCAAGAAAACGTAAAGCCCTACATCCTGAAGACTTTCCTGTGTCAGAAAACAGCTTTGCATCTGCCCATTATAAAACTCTGATACTGGAGACTCCTTCCAAAAAAGCTAAGCTCTCCCTGTAGAAAATTTCACAACGTGAATAACTGCGTATTAATAAAAACCTGTTACATGAACCATGCAACACTTTCAGAGCTGTCCTGATATAGAAAAAGAATCGATACCATTCTGACCAATCAGAATTGAGCATTCAAAAGCAACGTGATACAAGTAACAATATTACTCAAATCAGTTTTTTTTTTTTTTAATAAATATTTTTATTGGGAGAGATGGCACATTGGAAAAACTAACAAACAGACTTTAGTACACTGAGACCCAAGCATAAGAGGAGAAGAGAAAAAAAAAGAAGGCACAGAAATTTGTGTCGTCTCAGTGATTAAACAAAATGGGAGCCAACCCCCCTTTTTTTTTTTTGTACAAATTAGAACACACGCATACGTCCAAACTCACCAAATAGAAACAAAGAGAAAAGTAATAAAAATAGATAATTAAAAACAAAAATGACGGAGAAGAGAAAAGAAAAAATAAATAAGAAAAAATAAATAAATAAAATAAAATAAAAAAAAAATTAAGGGGATAACCAAAATAGATAAACTAACCAAAATAAACAGGCGGGGGGATGCTATCAAAATAATTCTGCCAAAAGGAGAATAACAATGGGCAAGAGTAGAACATGTGAGTGAGATTGCAGGGAGAGGCGTGACATTTATCACAGCGGTCAATGACGGTGGGATAAATCTGTGACAGACGTGTTTTGGAGAAATGAATCCTGTGTAACACCTTAAACTGTATCAAAGAAAGACGAGCACAAACTGTGCTCTTGTGGATCTTGCTAAGGGCACCGTCCCACCAGTCTTCATGCAGTGTCAACCCCAATTCCCCCTCCCAAGCAACCTTGATTTTAATGATAGGTGAGCTGTCGTAGGATAAAAGTTTATTGTAAATTCCTGAAATACGAGATTACTGAAGAGGATCAGACAAGAGAAAATCATCCCACAGTTGGCTTAAGGGTAAGGAGGGAAAGGTAGGAAACAGCGATTTTGCACAGTGTCTAACTTGGAAATAACGAAAGAGATGTGACGGTGGAAGCTGAAATTCGCTCGACAAATCTGCAAAACTACGAAAAGCCCCATCCTTATAGAGATCTTTGAAAGTTTTGAGACCTTTGTCATGCCAGATAGCAAATGTGGGGTCTGATATTGCTGGTTCAAATGAGTGATTTTTCAGTAATGGAGTTAAGGGAGACGCGGAGACGAATTTGAAATTCTTCCTGAACTGGTACCAAATTTTTAGAGCTGCACGAACCACAGGGTTGTCTGTAAAGCCAGAGAAGTTGGTAGAAGTGGAAGAGGTGAGCAGAGCCATTGGAGAGGACGAGCCGCATGAATGTACCTCTAATGTACACCGTGGAGAATGCGCTGGTCTCAACCAAAATAAGATTTTATGAATATGTGATGCCCAGTAATACAACTGAAAATTTGGAAGAGAGAGGCCAGCATTGAGCTTACATCTCTGAAGCATTGACTTACTTATTCTGGGTGTCTTACCACACCACAAAAAGCTAGAAATGTCCTGATCTATAGTCTTAAAAAATCGCTTTGATAAGAATAGAGGGAGACATTGGAACAAAAAGAGGAACTTAGGCAGGATATTCATTTTTACCGTGTTAATCCTTCCTATTAGTGACAGAGGTAAAGACCTCCATCGTTGAAAGTCAGTTTTGATTTCAGACATCAATGGGGAGAAGTTAGCAGAGTAAAGTGAAGTCAGAGACCTGGTTATGTTAATTCCTAAATACTTAAAGCCAGAGGGGCTCATTCTGAAGGGAATATCAGATTGAGTCATTTGAAATGCCAAAGTATTAACCGGGTAGCACTCACTCTTGGAAACGTTAACTTTATAACCTGAAAACGAGCCAAATCTTTGGAGAAAGGACAGAATTCCAGGTAGAGAGTGACATGGGTTGGAAACATACAGTAATAAATCATCCGCATAAAGAGAAAGTTTAAATTCATTGCCCAACCGAGATATTCCAGTGAAAGAGGAGGAGGACCTCAGATAAATTGACAAGGGCTCTATAGCTAACGCAAACAGTAAAGGAGACAAGGGACAACCCTGTCGAGTGCCACGGGATAAAGTAAAATAAGTTGACTGGATACCATTATCAGTTTGGTTGTTTGTAGTTTTTTTTTTTTTTACTGTCTTGCTGACGCTGTTAACAAACGCATATATTGTGTATTTTCAGTTCAATATTATGGTATGGTATGGTACAGTTTGGTGCAAATGTTTGCAAAGGTTTGACTAGGATAAAAAAAATTCTTTTTTACATCACCTGGATTTTTTTTTCTTTCTACAATTTATCCTCAAATAAAAATAACTCCTAGAAGCTGAAAATAAACTGTAGCTGAGCCAAAAGTCCACGTTTTGCACTCAACTGTATTTCTGTCATATTATCCACCATTACAGTAGAGGACAGTAGTCTACAGCTTTTCGTTCTTCCTCACCAGGGATAGAGTATCGCAGTTGCTCCCAGTCACTACGCACATCTCCTGTCCAGTGACCTGAGAAACGGCCCAGTCCTGGGAAAGAGGAGCGGGACAGCACGAACGGCCGAGAGCCTCTTGCTTTCAGCAATGCACTGAGTAAGTGCCAGAAAAAGACAAGACAATCAATTAACCAGACATAAGCAACAAATTAAATTTGATCTCCTTGACAAGTATTGATAATTATGTCAATAAGACAATTAATACCATGTCTGACCTGTAGGTGGCAATAGCCTCAGTCAGTCCATACAGGTTGTGTAGGTTGTAATGAGAAGACAACACTTGTTGACTGTTCATACACAGAGTGCCCGAGTTTAACTGACCTCCTATAACATCTGTGAAAGCAGAAATGTGTCCTTATACAAGCCATAGTGGGATACATTTTAAACGAAGATGTGTTAAGTACAAAAAAACCTGATGACCTGGAGTATAAGGTGGACTCTCTAGGTCTGTGTTTGGGCATCCATGCACCGAACCCTGAACAAAACTAGCAGGTTCATTCATATCCTGTTGACATAGTGGGACATTTACAGCAAATGAGTAGCTAATGACAGGAAGACAGACTGCAAACAACATAGAGGGCTACCACATTACACTTTAGCCTTATTAACACTTTCGGTCAATCAAGATACACGAATAACTCCATGGTTAAGGAGAAAAATAGACACTCTGTTCTCTCCACTAATAGATGGTGTGTGGTGGTCGTTCTGGTGCACTATGACTGCCGTCGCATCATCCAGGTGGATGCTACACACAAGTGGTGGTTGAGGAGATTTCTCCCCCATACTATATAAAGCACTTTGAGTGTCTAGAAAAGCGCTATATAAATGTAACTTCAGACTCACTATCCAGAGGCCATCAAGTGACACATTGGCATGGAAGTCTCTGATGCACTCTTCCCACCAGCTCACTGTATCTGGATTAGTGAAGTCTGGGAATGCTGTTGGTCCAGGCCATACCTGAAACCACACACACACACACACACACACACACACACACACACAAACACAAACACACACACACACACACACACACAAACACATAAATACACATAAAAGCATGTTAAGCCTCAAATATCAAATACATTCTGATGCAGTAAATCAAAATTTTTAAATCCCAGGTAATCCATCCATTTTCCATACCGCTTATCCTACACAGTGTTGCAGAGGAGTCTGGAGCCTGCAAACCCATTGCAGGGCGCAGTCACACACACATACATTCACACACTAAAGACAATTTGGATATGCCAATCAGAGTACAACGCATGTCTTGGAACTGTTTGAGGAAACCGGAGTACCCAGAGGAAACCCCCAGAGCATGGGGAGAACATGCAAACTCCACATACACAAGGCGGAGGCAGGACTCGAACCCCCAAACCCAAGAGGTGCAAGTCAAATGTGCTAACTACTAAGCCACCATGCCCCCCTAAATCCCATCTAATAGAGAACTTTATCAAAATGTTCAATAAGTATTCTACATGTTTAAATAGATTAGAGAGCAATGTTAATGTTAACAGGAATAAAACAACATGGGGTGTGCTGTAATAGGAAAATAATCAAAACATGGATGGTACGCTGCAGCCCTGACACAAACCTATGTTACTATTATATGTTACAACAAAATGTTATGAAGTGTTTTATTCATTTATGGTATTTGGCAGATGCCCTTATCCATAATGACTTACATTTATCTCATTCATACAACTGACGGTTAAGAGCCTTGCTCAAGGGCCCAACAATGTCAGCTGGGTGGTGCTGAGGTTTGAACTCATGACCTTCTGAGCACTGAGCTACCAAATATTTCTCTTATACCACAGCAATTCACCAATGATTACATTGTTATGTATGTTATTAAGGAATTAAAGAGTGACAGGTTGTATGTTTTATCTATTTATTAATGTTGTCCAATTATGCTATAACAGATATAAACAACTGTTTCCTCACCAGGTCACTCTCTTCTACTCTCTGGCTGCATCTTATAAACATCCATAAGTCATGTTATAGACAAATCGTAATAACCTCTGTCCTGAAGACTCTAATATAAAGCTCTGACACTGGACACTCCTTCCAAAAATGCTAAATAATTTCTCTCACACACACACACACACACACACATACACACACACATATACATACAGTATCTCACAAAAGTGAGTACACGCCTCACATTTGACACTTTGTTAAAATGTAAAGTAGTGAGTGTACAGCTTGTATAACAGTGTAAATTTGCTGTCCCCTCAAAATAACTCAACACACAGCCATTAATGTCTAAACCGCTGGCAACAAAAGTGAGTACACCCCTAAGTGAAAATGTTAAAATTGGGCCCAAAGTGTCATTATTTTGTGTGGCCACCATTATTTTCCAGCACTGCCTTAATCCTCTTGGGCATGGAGTTCACCAGAGCTTCACAGGTTGCCACTGGAGTCCTCTTCCACTCTTCCATGACGACATCAGGGAGCTGGTGGATGTTAGGGACCTTGTGCTCCTCCACCTTCCGTTTGAGGATGTCCCACAGATGCTCAATAGGGTTTAGGTCTTTAGACATGCTTGACCAGTCCATCACCTTAACCTTCATGGTTCCCTCAATGAAGAGATGTATGAGTGCTGCCAGCATTGCTGCAGAGATTAATGGGTGGGGGGTCAGCCTGTCAGTGCTCAGACGATACGCTGCACACTGCATCAAATTGGTCTGCATGGCTGTCGTCCCAGAAGGAAGCCTCTTCTAAAGATGATGCGGAAGAGAGTCTGCAAACAGTTTGCTGAAGAAAAGCAGACTAAGGACATAGATTATGAGACCAAGATAAACTTATTTGGTTCAGATGGTGTCAACCGTGTTTGGCGGCAAACAGGTGAGGAGTACAAAGACAAGTGTGTCTTGCCTACAGTCAAGCATGGTGGTCGGAGTGTTATGATCTGGGACTGCATGAGTGCTGCCGGCACTGGGGAGCTACAGTTTATTGAGGGAACCATGAATGCCAACATGTACTGAGACATACTGAAGCAGAGCATGATCAGTACACCGTATTCCAGCATGAAAACGACCCTAAACACACCTCCAAGACGACCACTGCATCGCTAAAGAAGCTGAGGGTGAAGGTGATGGACTGGCCAAGCATGTCTCCAGACCTAAACCTTATTGAGCATCCTCAAATTGAATGTGGAGGAGCACAAGGTCTCTAAGATCCACCAGCTCCGTGATGTCGTCATGGAGGAGTGGAAGACGACTCCAGTGGCAACCTATGAAGCTCTGGTGAACTCCATGCCCAAGAGGATTAAGGCAGTGCTGGAAAATAATGGTTACAAACTGTCACAAGGACACTGCAAAAACTGAAATGTTATCAATTTTTTTTAAACAAGATTACAATAAAACTATGGTGAGATTATTAAGACAGAAGCACCCACCTTCCCAATAAGTGTTTGTCCTGTCAGGTTTTTGATGAAAACACCCCGCTGCTGTCCATCATCGAAAGGTTTGTATGAACCTGAAGGACTCGTACTACTGATGCCTGGATCCTAAAACAGAACCACAGGCTGCTGTTATGACTGTATATATACACACTACATATCAAGAGCAGACTGCAGAAAGGGATTCTTGGAACCCACACTGATTTGTACGTCCCCGTTAAAGTCCCCATGAGATCAAAATGGAAGTTTTGTGCCTTTTAATACTTTTAGTTTTAAGGTTATCTATAAGCTGGCATGCTCCAAAACAATACCAAAATTCACATTTAGAAGATATATGCATTCAAAATATACGGTCTCTCTCTACCACCAATAATCGACTATTTTGATGACATCACTCTGCACTTCGGCTTCTCATCAGATCTTCTGTCCAATCAAATGCTCACTAGAATCTGAAGTGTCCTGCCCCCAACAGTTGAGTTTCCTGGTTGTGAGGTAAACTAAACACTATTGGTTATTTAAAAAGGGGGCAGAGCAACTTGATATGTTCTGCCCTGACTTCCTGCTTCAGTGGAAATGACATCAAATAATGCTACATGTTTCAAGGCACTCCACAGGAATTTTGAAGGTGCTTCCCTGCTTCCTTTTCATCTTCATCTGACGAGCTTTCATATTTTATGCCAAAAGTTATATACGTGAGAAGAATTGTTTGCCATGTCTGCTGATAACATCGCTAACTCTACTGTAGTAGCCGTTTCGAGAGTGATACACACAGTGAAACATCCCAGTGTAGTTATAGGAAATATAGGCACTCATGGAATGCTGCTCGACCAATCAAATTAGTGGACTTCAACTAATTGTTGTATAATTTCATAACTTTTAAGGCAACTTTAAATGCACCCTTGATGTTTTTAACAGTCCATATCTTATATAGACAGGCTATATACAACCCATATCACTGATTTAATGAAATTCCAGTCAGATACAACTAACCCACTTACCAAAATAAGCACATACTTCAGTCCTTGCTCATGGAACTCTTGCACCATCTCAGGCAAGTCTCCAAACCTCTGTGGGTCAAAGGTGAAGACTCGCTTCTTGTCAGCATAATCAAGATCATTCCACTGCACGTCCTAGTGGCGGACCGGTTTAAATTGTTATTCCGTTTAACGATGTTGTAATATTTCCTGAAACATTTTTAAATAGTACGTTTTAACTAACTTTTCTTATAAACACAATTTCTTTTTGGTGCCTGCAGTGCAAAGTAATAAAGGAAATCCTGCAATGCATATTTGTAAATCTATACATTACATACGAGAGGAAAATGGGCTTGCTGCATCCGCTGCACCACAGCTCTGGTCACATTGGTGGAGCTGTAGCCCCATCGGCAGAGGTGGAACCCCAAAGACCAATAAGGAGGCATCATGGGATAACCTTAGGATAAGGTTACAAGAAAGTCATAATAAACCCTGACTAGGATTCTGTGTGTTGAAATGCAGCTTAAATGAAACTAAAACGCTTCACACCAATAACCTCATGGTACTGGCGGACTACGCTCTGTGGATCAGGGCCTAAGAAGATGTAGATGTCCAGAATTCCTCCGATGGTCACCCAGGTCAGTGCTGGCATGGGCTGCAGTGCTACTTCTACACAGACACATAGGAGACACATATATAATTCATGGAATATATTGTGAAAAAACTTCAAAGGGTCCATTGCCTCACCCATTGCATTGCTATTAAGAAGGAAGATGCCATGAGCCTGACCATCACCCTCCTGAACTAAGCAGAATGGATGGGAGCCGTAAAGGTTGGCATTGCTCTGCAAATAGTAATATATTAGCATAATGGAACCAGAACGCTTTTAAAATGGAGGCTCGTTCTGTGAAGTACGCACATGTGGTGCCATGTCTCTGTTCCACAGAGTGACAGAGGTCCAGTTGAGATCCAGCATCAGGTGTGTGTAGTGCTCCCCAAATCCAGAGATGAAAGTAGATGCCAGAGAGGTGGAGAGTTGCAGGTACTGGTCTGCAAACAGGAGCGGTGCTACAGTGGTGTTCAGTCTAATGTGTACATATCACAAAAAAGACCAGAACATTGTACATGTGGAATTACACAAATTCAGAATCAGTGTTATTCATACCAGCCTGTAAGGTAACACTTGTTTATAAATTCATCCTCAATTAAACAATTAAACACACTCACAGCACTCGGCCACTGGATCTGCGACGGACCACAAAGCCGAATGGGTCTGACTGAAAGTCCACATCATACAGGAAGTCTTGCATGTCTGTATGCCTACTGGATGGCACTGCAACAAAGGGAACTTCATATCGAGTGGATGAGGGATCCTTCAGCTGTTATATGGGGGGGTTGTATTATAATACCAGATACTGTTCTACATTTCAGACTAAAGCTTTCAGGAAAATGGAGTAGTCAGTGGGTAACGTTGCCACCTCACAGCTCCAGGGTCCCTGGTTTGATTCTGAGCTCGGGTTACTGTTTGTGCAGAGTTTTGCACCTGGGTTCCTACCAGGTTCTACCGGGTTTCCTCCAACCTCCCAAAAACATGCTCAAAGGTGAACTGGCTACTCAAAATGTGTGTGTGTGTACACATCATGCCATGTGATGGACTTCAGGCCACCTAAGTCCACTAAGACCCTAACCAGAATAAAGTTATGGAAGGTGTGAACGTGCTCATTCTGTACACGTTATTTATACTGTAGTCTACATTTTGCATGATGGTTTAGTGGTTAGTGCGTTTGCCTCGGGCCTGCGGTTTTGGGGGATCAAATCCCGTCTCCAACCCGTGTGCATGAAGCTTGTATGCTCTCCCAATGCTTTTGGGGCTTCCACTGGGTACTCTGGTTTCCTCCCCCAGTCCAAAGATATGTATTGTAGGCTGATTCTCATTTCCAAATCATCTGTAGTGCATGAGTGTGTGTACGATTGTGCCCTGTGATTAGTTGTCCAGGGTGTCCCCATCTTGTGCTGACTTCCCTGGGATAGGCTCCAGACTCCCCCTGCAACCCTGTGTATGATAAGTGGTATGGAAAAATCTATGGATGGATACAGTCTACATTTTTTGTAATGGTGGATGTTGAGTTTGCAATACATCATGCATTACAATTACACTGCAATCAGGAAGTATAAAGTATTTTTTTAGTCCTGATTATTCATTCTTCTTTAGTAAATGTTTTATCCTGGACAGGGTCATGGTAAGTTTGAAAATAATCCACTGACCAGCATGTTTTTTGGGAGGATGAAGGAAACACGGAATAACCATATCCACACAGGAGGAGCATGCAAAACAGACAACAGGTCCAAGATCAAACCCCAGACCCAGGAGGTGTGAGGCACTAGTATGTTCTAGCATGTTTGCCACGCAACTCCAGGGCTGTGGGTTTGAAACCCACTTCTGAGTTTGCGTGTTCTCCCTGTGCTTCGAGGGTTTCCTCCGGGTGCTCCAGTTTCCTCCCCCAGTCCAAAGTCATGCATTGTAGAGATATTGGCATTTCCAAATTATCCGTAGTGTCTGAATGGGTGTGTCAATGTGTTTGTGATTGTGCGCTGTGATGGGTTGGCACCTCATCCAGGTTGTCCCCCACCTTATACCCCAAGTTCCCTGGGGTAGGCTCCAGGCTGCATAGGATAAGCGGTATAGAAAACGGTATGGATGGATGGTATGTACAGTGCATTTGTGCTGTGAATAAATAATAAATAAACCAATTCCTTAAGTATTTGTGTATGCATTTATCGATTAATCACAGCTACTTACAGTAAGGTGTAAGCGGCCTGCCTCCTCCTCCATCACTTCTAGCTGCAGAGTGGAGATGTCTCGGGGCAGGTAAGAAGGCGTGATGCGAGTAAGGGTGGCTGACTGACCCCTAGGTGTGGGAGAAAGCGGTCCCATTCGGTAGCCAGGATATGACACAGGGTAGAAGCACCATGGCGGCCCACTGTACTCAGACTGGGGTAGGGGCAAGTAGCAACAGCCTCGTTCCTCACACTCCGCCTGAGCAACGGTTTGATCGCGGGCACAATCAAACCGTTTCTCCACGGGAAGACCGCAGTCCCTTCCAGCAACGGTGGAGTGGTTTGGTAATTTGCTTGAATTTTGATTATTTGAAACGTTCTCGAAGAGATCTCTGACCTTTGGCACTTTTATTGCTGTGAACTCTGGGGATGGTGGCACTCGAACAGTTGATGTTTGGTGGAGATACAACTGGCTGAACAGTATGCATGGTAGGGCCAGAATTAAAAGAATATAAGTGGAACGTGGAAGCCCAAACTGAATCATGGTGATTCAAAGAGGATCTTCAGGCTTCTCCGATGTTTGGAAAGCAAGTGATCTTCTAGGAACCCAACATATAAATGCATATAAAATAGAAAACCAGTCAGTGAAGAGCGATTAGGCTGGGGCTTATTGAAGCTGGACTGCACTATAGGCGTGTTAGAAATCACTCACTTAAGAGCTGTGGAGGTAAAACAGGGGATTTCCGCAAGTGGTCTCTTACTATATTATGAAACTTTCCGGATAACTGAAAAGAAAAAGAAAAAAAGGTCGCATACAAATCTAAATCAATCAGAACACCGCGTGAAAAAAACACACTGCATTGCTTTACAATGAGTCATTTATCCTAAATATACGCACTTACCAAAGTGTGCATGAGAGAAATGAGCAGAAAAAGCCTAGAGAACTGTTACTTTGACACACATGCTGGCAGAACGTACAAAAGAGTTGCCAGGTCTGCGATAAATCCATCCCAAATTGCGTCCAGTAACAAAACTCAGCATCTCCATACATGTTCTACCGTTTATTCCTTCTTCAGGGTCGCGGGGAAACCTGGAGCCTATCCCAGGGAGCATCGGGCACAAGGCAGGGTACACCCTGGACAAGGTGCCAGTCCATCACAGGGCACAATCACATACACTCTCACACACCCGTTCATACACTACGGACACGTTAGACACGACGATCAGCCTACCATGCATGTCTTTGGACTGGGGGAGGAAACTGGAATACCCGGAGGAAACCCCCACAGCACAGCATCTGTTCGCTTAAATTCTACACACTGCTTTGTGTGTAACATCCTTACATACTAAAGCATTATAACACGGTAAGGAGTGCTGGTAAAGGAAAATAATCACGAGACTGTTAAAGTACCAACTCAAAGCAGATTATTTTCAATAACTTCACCACTTTAAGTGTTTCCTTCCAGTTATAGAATGTCAGTATATTATTAAATGACACTTCATGCTTTTTAACCATTTATAGTTGCATTTTAGTGTTGTGGAATCTCTACAAGACAAGTTAGTTCCTGTTAGGAGAATTATAATTATAATTATAATTATATATATATTTTTAGTTCCTGTTATTTTGTTATAGCAGCTCTAAACAGTTGTTCCCTCACAAGCTTTTATTTCTCATGAAGTTAATAAGACAGTCAGAAAGCACAAAGGCCCCCAAGCTGAAGACTTTCCAGAAGTGAACAATTTACTGACTTTTACAAAACTCTGACACTGGAGGCTCCTTCCATAAATGTTAAATAAACTTCTTCTTACAGAAAGCTTCACCGTATCAATTATTATACATTTATCTTTGTTCAAAATAACAAGACTTAATTAAAAATATATATGTGTATTATAGCCATGGAGCTTTTTATTTCTGAACTCTCCACCAGCAGAATACACTAGGTCCAAGCTAAAATTATTTACAGACCTACTTCTTGTTTTTTGTGTTTTTTTTTACTAAGATTTTAAACTCATTCAATTCAAGTGACCAATCAAATAAGCTAATAACTATAATATAGGAACTCAACTGTAAATATAAAACGTTACATAATAGTGGTATGTGAACTCTACCGCCGTAAGTAATCCCACTTTTTGATCCACAGCTCTAAGACATGATCAATTCCCAGTTATGTGCGGAAACCACAGACTTGGCAACACTATCCAGGACCCACCCGTGGCGTTTCTTCTTCCTTTTTTTTTATAAGCCTACCCGTTTTCGAACGTATACTCTTCACGAATGCCATTGGTCCGTATTTCAACTCACGCGCTCTTTGGCACGCTTTACAGTGTGACAACCAATCGGAGCGCAGGAGGCGGGATCTATCAGAATACGGGTTGGAAAAACGAAGGCACGCGAACATTAGAAAGCTGTAAGCGCTTCCGGCTTGGAGGCTTTGTGAGCGCGGCGTGTTTAGACTGCGGCGCTGTGCGGCTTCATTCGCTCTCACGCTGTTGCATGCGTTCTTCTCGGCTCAACAGGCCTCCGCGTACAGTGTCTGTAAGTACAGTTCAACAACCCTCTGTGTATCGAGTCGACGCGGTTGATTCGGCAGATAGATAAACGAGTAACGAAGCGGCGACGCGTCAAGTCGAACTTCAGCTTTGTAATCGAACACGGTTAGCGGCCAAGCTAACAGGATTTACCGCGTCTCGCCCGGGCTCCATTCTGTAACAGCGGTGTGTGTGTGTGTGTGTGTCTGTGTGTGTGAGAGAGGAAATAAATAACTAACTAAATAAATATTCGACGCGTTCAGCTGGCTGAGTTAAACCTGTCGGTAAATGTGGAAGGACTCGAGTTCCTCCTCCAGCAGCCCGCTTTAAATACGTTGGCCTAGTGCTCCTGGCGAGGCGCGCGCTCCCTCCACATGGTCTCCGCTGGACTGCGAGGCCGCTGTGCTGGAGCTAACATGCTAACTAGCGCTGCCACACCAAGCTAGCAGCTGCACGTACAGGCAGCGGTGAGTACTGTGTAATAACGGGCTGTACTGACAGAACCGTGCCGCTCTACCCAGCCAGTCGGCTGACTAATAAGCTCTTCGGACCTCAGCTCCGCTAGTTAAAGCGGTCGCTAGTTAGCCTAGCGCGCTCTCCCAGCACGCTCTTCTCCTAAGAGTCCAGTATTGAGGACTTGGAAGCAGCCGGATATATCAGCTTTTCAGACGCTGGTGGTGAGTAATTAGCCGCTAGCGGTGTGCTTTTGAGATCGTAGCAGTCCTCTACGGACTAGGCTTGGTGTTGAGGAAGGAAATGAAACGGGGCTAAAGCTAACAGCCGGTATCCGCTAACCAGGCGGAATCACGCTGCTGTTATTCGGGGATTAAAGTCAGTCTGGGACACTGGGTTGATCCCCAAATCCTCCAGGTGAATGAATCAGGAGCAGCCGCATGTGCACGTACCACATCCGTCCTTAAAGAGCTGCGTGCGTGTGTGTTTCTGTTCAGGATCCTCCGTCTCGGGGGCCTTTATCATAATTAACATCGACCATGTTAGTAAATGGTTAGTGTACACTGGAGTCACTGTTAATCCGCTCAGATTTGCTGAGATCGCCGCTAAACTGTCATTATGGTTTTTTTTTTTAAGTCTTGTGGATTGGGTCTGTTCCTGGGTTTTTTTTGCGCAGGGTTCAGTGTTTATATTTTTTATTATTATTTATTATTATTATTTTTTTAATTATTATTGTTGTTTACGGATTGAGTAGTTGAATCACTAAGCAGTGGCTCAGGTTAAGGGTTTAGGCCTGTGTTCAGAAGGTTTTTTAGGCCAGATCTTGGATCAGTGAGGCAGACTTTTAATCCGCATCCCACTGGCGTCACTTTGAATAAACCAAATGAGAGGAAAATGGAATGTGAAAATGAACTGGGTGTGTTGAGATGAGGGAATGGCCTCGGATATATAGGAGACAGGCTTCAGGTAACAACGGAGTTGGGAAACAGTGTTTACCCTTCCTGTTATTTTGTGGGTAAATTCGACCCATTTCCACGTTTGAGATGTCTGAAATACTGCTTAAGTAAATGGCGCACTTATCCAAAGCGTTTTACACTGTGTCTCGTTCACCTTAAGTGGGGCGGGGGTAGTGGTGGTTACTGATCAGAAGGTCATGGGTTCAAGCTCCTGCACTGCCAGTCTGCCACACTTTGACCAACACCCTTAACCCTCCCTGTTCCGGGGGCGCTGTATCGGTGTGGCTCTGGCTCCACTAATCATAGGGTTGGCGGTTCGATTCCAGGTCCACATGGCGAAGTGTCCTTGAGCAAGTCACTGACCCCCAAGTTTCTCCCTATGGCAATTTAGCGCCTTGCATGACAGCTGGGGGGGGGGTGTGAGAGAATGAGTGACTGAGACACAGTGTAAAGCGCTATATAAGTGCAGACCATTCACCATGATGGCTGACCCTGCGCTCTGACCCCTACCTCCTAACGTGCTGGGGTATGCGAAGAGAAGAATTTCACTGTGCATATGTATGTGATTTTAATAAAGACTTATCAATCTTTTTTGACTTTCCTCATTTGGGTCACGAACTTGTATGCAAACGTTTCTTCTTACGGCTTGTCTCGGACAAGCCATAATAAAGGTTTATTGTTTTACGTTGTTCTTTGCTCTTTTTATGTGTATTTAAACTGAGTCATTTTGACACATAGCATAATGGATGTAACATTTTATTTATTTTTTCTTCATCATAATAGTAGGTTTAAAGGTCTGTCTGGCGATTGTGTGTTTTTGTGTAGGATGGAGTGGCAGCCAGATGAACAAGGACTCCAGCAGGTCCTTCAGCTCCTGAAAGATTCCCAGTCCCCGAACACAGCCACACAGAGAGCTGTGCAGCAAGTATCCTACTCACTGAAAAGCCTTTTCTTGTCTGGAGCTTGAAGTTGTTAAATGCTCGAGTGGCTCTGTTTCTCACACAGCGTAAATAAGGTCCAGCATTGGTTAAGATGCAGCCCTGGACAAGCAGATGTCCTGTCTGGGCTGTAAATGTGCAGTCGTAGTTTCCTGATTTGACAGTTAGGTTCAAGATCTAGAGAAAAAGAGAAAATTCTACTACCAGCTGACTTCTACAAAAACAAGGTTCATTCGGGGTTTGACGATCATAATGCAGTTCATAGTGTTGCACCTTGATGCTGTAATCTACACTTTCTGAATCCCACAGCTTGCAGCACTACACACATCAGCTGAGGTGCTTTTGCTCAGACAGAGCAGTTTTTACTAGGTTGCTTAGTGTTCTTGTTGATTTAAATAAGTCTTATATAATTTTCCTGCTAACCCAACCCAGTCTCCTCACAGTTAAACATACTGAGAGAAAATGGACCCTAGCTAGACTTGATTGATTTTATTTTTACTTGTGGGGAGAGAACACCACCAGTCACAGCCAAAACACATGCCAACAAACTGCTGACTTTTTTCATAGAGGTCACAAACGTGCTGTGCTACATCCGTATATCAAAGCCCTTGGTGGAAATGGCTTAATCATACTCTCGTGTAGTGTGTGCAGTGTTCGTGTGGTCAGAAAACTTTGCCGTTGCAAAGTTTTCTCTTTCCACTGGGCATTACCAGGAAAGAGTTGCTGTTGGGCCTTTTTCAGAGGAACACCCACCCCCCAAATAGCAATAGATAAGAGTAAGGGGTGGTATAGTTTTACCAGGTTTGCACCTCGATTGAAATCCATTCTCTGTGGTAATATGCAAATAGACTCAAGACTTTACCACAAGCTTGTGATGTTCCTTTTTCCTGGTTCATGACCTGCACAAAAAAAATCTAGATTTTTGCATCCTGCCAGCTTCGACAATCGGAGACCGTTGTGGAATAATGTATTCAGAGGGGTTTTCAGATGTGGTTTAGGGACACTCATGCTTTTTATACTAAAATGCTGAAGTGGTTTAAGGGATTTGATTTAAATCTGTTTATGTAAATGCATCTTGATTACCTTTACACTTGTGGTTTTTATCCATTTAGTCCTGATATTCAATTTGAATGTTACAACCAGGTGTAAATTTTGTGTATGACACTTTCTCAAAGATTATTATTATTATTATTATTATTATTATTATTATTATTTAGCATCATCTCCGTTCCTTATTAATGTGTTTTAGATTTTGTCCTGGTGCGGTCAGGGGAGTGAGTGTGCATCCTGTTTCAAATGTTTACTCTGAATTATGGCTTTTAACAATTGGTTACGGTGGTGCACTGGTGGATGAGCAGATGTACTGTGCTTGGCCCGTGATCGATTCTCTACACTGCCTTTCCTTAACCATGTCCTCAGAAACTAGAGCAGCTGAACCAGTTTCCTGACTTCAACAACTATCTCATCTTCGTCTTGACACGACTAAAATCTGAGGGTAAGTTTTGATCTGATGTGATCTGATTCCTTCTGTTTTCTGTCTCCATTTTCATCACTTTTTTTCTTTTTCTTTCACCCTCTGTATCTTAAGGATTCTCCTGGTTACTCCTATTGTTTGTCCTGCTCATATGTTCGTGCTTCCTAGTTAGGTCCTCTTTATGGTTTACCAGTGCATTCTTTACTCCTCACAGATGAGCCGACACGTTCGCTCAGCGGTCTGATTTTGAAGAACAACGTAAAGGCTCACTACCAGAACTTCCCTCCAGCAGTGGCAGAATTCATCAAGCAGGAATGTCTGGGCAACATTGGGGACCCATCTCCCCTCATTCGTGCTACGATTGGTATGTCTTCTGTGCTAGAAAATGGAGCTCAGTGTTTTGTGTCATTGTTCAGTCTATTGGTGTCCCCACTTCAAAACCATTGCTTCCTTTGTATTACTAAAGTGTTTTCTCCTTATTTGAACCATCATATTATAAATAAGGCCTTGATATAGATTTGGTATTGAATTGCTTCCCTCTGCTAAAGGGATACATAATATGCTACTTAATCATTAATAAAAAAAAGGGGGGGTAATAAAAAGCACTTAGTAATCCATGCTCATAAAATGGTGCATGCTGAAAATGGTGTCTCCGATGCAGGTATCCTGATCACAACCATCGCCTCTAAAGGGGAGCTGCAGACGTGGCCCGAGCTGCTGCCTCAGCTCTGCAACCTGCTCAACTCGGAAGATTACAACACCTGCGAGGTCTGCGCTTATGTTTTCTCATTTCTAATCATCATATGTCATTTCTCGCTCAGACAATGCTTTATTTTGCGTAGAATTTGAGCGGTATAAAAGCTTTCTGTAATGCTCACCACATGCCCCTGACTGAGCTTTAGCCTGTGTCATGTGTGTAACTGTAATGGTATTTATAATACCTGACATGGAGGCTTTTGTATATTCCATATTTGTCATACCTGTATCTCAGGCTGCCAGCAGCTAATCAGAGCAAGCCCTGGGGCAGGGAACAATTGACTGGAGCATTACCATTCTTGAAAATGTAGAAAGGGTGGGATCTAAATCCCATCAGTTAAAATGGAGCAAATCTGCATGCATACTCCTTTTGAAATAAAGCCATGGTAGCTTGTTTACTGGCATTAAGTAATGGGTTGCCATACATTACATAGTATGTTTAATTGTGGTTCAGTAGAATGTTCAGTAGATTAACTGATCATGTATAACAATCTTGATGCCACTATTGACCACAGGTAGTGTAGTATTTTGGAGCATTTAGTGTTGGAACCCAGTGATGTTCCGTGTAATCCAACATACAAAAAATAAAAATTTGGTGGGCACTGAGTTTTCACTTTATCAAACATTTTATTCTAAAAGGTTGCCTCTGTTTTATATTTTATCTTGTGTGTTCAGGGATCATTTGGTGCCCTGCAGAAGATATGCGAAGACTCCTCCGAGCTGCTGGACAGTGATGCATTGAACCGGCCTCTAAACATCATGATCCCTAAATTCTTGCAGTTCTTCAAGCACTGTAGTCCCAAGATTAGGTAAATCACAGGAGATTAACCAGGTTGTTTCATCATATCTTTACTGGAGCTGTGGACTAACTATAGCACAGAGAAATCTTTTGTAACAGATAACTTTGTTTATACAGATCTCATGCTATTGCTTGTGTGAACCAGTTCATCATTGGTCGAGCTCAAGCTCTGATGGACAATATTGACACCTTTATTGAGGTAACTCATGATGCGCATGTACTATGGTGGTTTGTGAATGGTTGTTTGACCCACTG
Organism: Ameiurus melas; assembly: GCA_012411365.1. NCBI lineage: Eukaryota > Metazoa > Chordata > Actinopteri > Siluriformes > Ictaluridae > Ameiurus > Ameiurus melas. Next base: position 29,163,473 of record CM022753.1, on the reverse strand, counting down.
CTGTTTTTCATGTCTGACATGTCTTTGTGTTGACAGAGTTTGTTTGCACTGGCTGCAGACGAAGACTCCGAGGTGAGGAAGAACGTTTGCCGAGCACTGGTCATGCTGCTTGAGGTCCGAATTGACCGCCTTATCCCACACATGCACAGCATTGTTCAGGTAAGTCTCATCTACCCAATCAAATATACACACACCCAGAAACCCTCACTGGAATGACCAATCAGCATCTTTTCTTGCATTTTTAGTACATGCTACAGCGCACACAGGACCCGGATGAGAACGTAGCTCTGGAGGCTTGTGAGTTTTGGCTCACTCTGGCTGAGCAGCCCATCTGTAAAGAAGTTCTGTCTGGACATCTGGTTCAGTGAGTCATCAGTGGGAAATATTATAGGCCCAAATGTCTATATTTAGAAATTAGCCAACCTGGCATTCAAGACTTATCCATATCTGATTGTCTAGTTTTTCTCTTACGGCCATGCAGCCTCTTGTGGCTAAGTGCTGTCGACACTTCTGCTAGAAAGTGGTGCCCAGTCAGAGGTACCACCATCTATGGTTAGGCTGTAACATTTAAACTTTTTTACCTCTTGCTACAGTTATAGTGGACACACCAGAAAGCTATGCTTTTCTGCTTGTTCAGCTAAACCAGCAGTCTGACCAAACATAAATAAAATTCACTCGGTAGAAAATCTTTGGCCAACCATTTAAGGGGAAAAAAGAACTAGTTTTTTTTTGGGTTGTTCTGTTTTACTCTTTGATTGCTAGGATGTTCTTGTTAACGATGTTGGCACCTGTCGAGGAAGTTTCAGTAAGAAAATGCATGAACTTATTTAGAGGGTAAAAACTCCTTTTAAACACAAGTCTTATGTGGCAAAAACATGGCTTCCTGTGTTTTATTTATTTTATTTTTTTTGTAAATCAGTACAGGAGGAAATTTAAGTTTCTTTTCCAGTTTCTCTAATTTGAGCCAGGACATACCAAACTAAGAACTAAAAGTTGTTTATGGACCATAGGATAGTGTGTCTAAGAAATTTGTTTGCATTGAAAGTGGCTGAGAGTCATGCTGGGTGGAGATGGATGTCGTGTAGATCACATGTACATCCTGTCACCATGGAGATGATGACATCAGAATCCTTGACTGTTCGTGATGCTGTACGTATTCATACTGTCTGATCCGCTGCAGTCTCTCGGCCTTTGGCAACCGCCATGTGACAAGTACTAGATCGCTTATTTTAACATTCCTTACAACATTTTCTTATGGCTTTTACATTGAGATTTCATCCTTGATCGTAGTTATCAGGGTGTCTGCGGGTCTTAATGTCTTAAATTCCTTCATGCAAAAATAAGGCCTTAATAATCATTAAAATGTCTTAAATTCATGTTTCAATGGTCTTAAAAAATGTAACCCGAACCGACACCGTAAAGAATCTGTGTGACTGTGTTGCACTCTGTGTGTGCGGCTCATCAGTGTTTTGGAGCGGTTTGGGTCACAGTAACTGCCGCTTCACACCAACTTCATCTCTGTCTGGGCTGAGTTTGAGTCGCTTATAACCTGATGACATGCGCCAGATTAACTGGTTTTATATTAGTGTAATCTTACGTTTTTGTGGGCAGAGGTTTATACCAGGTCACCTGATTGGTAATGAAGTGAATTAAAAAAAAAAAACCTTGCCAACTCAATGGTCATCCTGTGGTTTTCCACCAAAATAACAGCCATAAGGTCTAACGTATAAAAGTGAATTAAATCAGAAATATTACTATTTGTAGCCCAAATAAAAATGTTATTCTGTACAATAGTAATATCACAAGACAGCAAAGTTTTTTTGTAATACACCTTTTTTTTTTCTCTCTACAAAAATGTATGTACATTTGTAACACTACTTGTTACATTAAACTGGCATTAAATTACAACCAAAACTGGTAAACACTGCTGAGAGGGGGTTTCTAATACAGGTGCTGAGGAACTGATGGTAAATTTGACATCTTTTCCTTCTGACTGCCTCTGAATCCATCTGTCTGTATTCTTTCCTCTCTTGGAAAATCATGGAAAGGAAATACTGGATTTCTGTTTCTTTCACTGATGGAGTAAATGGTAATGCGAAAAAGGATATGTACTCTGGTCTCCCATCTACCTTTATAGAAGTTTACGTAAACACAGAAAGGGGTGTATATGCGTGAACACAATCCATTATAGCTGATTCTTTGTGGAGTGTGATTGAAGTGATGTGCAAGTCTTGAATATGGTATTAAAAAGTATTTAATTTGAAGTGCTGATACCTGCAGATACCCTGGTTATTAATACCAAATAGTTGCACTGTCCTTGCTAAAACCACTTAAATGTAACTTGCATAATACGTTTACAAAGCATATTTACAGAAATCCAAATATTGATTTTTGTATGGTAATAAGCCAGCCATGGACAACAGTGGCAGGGGAAACTCCGAGATAAGGAAGAAACCTTGAGAGGAACCAGACTCAGAAGGGAACCCCTGCTTGTTTGGGTGGCACTAGATTGTGTGATTGAGTCCTTACTCTTGTACACTATGTATGTTTTAAAATGAGAACATACCGACTGCTGAAAAATTGATCTCTGGAGCTGATGATTGGTCATTTATTTGTAAACTTGGCTAGGCACTCAAATCAGGGGTTATATGGAGAATGAATGAAGTTTTTGAACCCATGTGTAGCTGCTGGCTTAACATTTAAATGTGTTTCCTTTTAGACTGATTCCTATCCTGGTAAATGGAATGAAGTACTCTGAAATCGACATAATCTTGCTGAAGGTGAGCACACATTTGCTTTTATCTGCTGAAAGCTTTTGTCCAGTTTATGGCCTGTCAATGGGAATGATGATATCTTCAGTCTTGAGACTCTATGATGTTTCATGTATTCATACTGTCTGACCCAGAGGCCTCATGTCTGCAGTTCATTGTTTAATATCTGTATTTGTGGTAAAGGAACCGTGTCTGTGCCGTACCATTTTAAGCAGACCGTTAAGTATTACAGCTAATGTGATCTTACTGTGTGGGTGGAAGGTGCCATTTCTCTTAACTCGTTTGTCATGCATTCCAAGCGGCTTTGTTGGGAAATGGTCATGCAGTTAAAATTAGAACTTGTTTTTTGTTCACACATTTGAATAAATCCATTCAGTCCTGTTACAGATGCATTCCCATGCTGATGTTTGTGTCAGACTGATCAGAAAGTAGTAAGATGAGCAGTAGCTCTGTTATTTGAGGGAAGGTGGTTGTTTTGTCCACTGCAAAGTGTGTCGGTCATAATGTACTCTTTTCTTGACTTTGTAGGGTGACGTGGAGGAGGATGAAGCTGTTCCGGACAGCGAGCAAGACATTAAGCCACGTTTCCACAAGTCTCGCACAGTCACACTGCAGCACGAGGGAGGCGAGGGAGAGGAGGGGGAGGACATTGATGAAGATGATGACGATGACGACGACACTCTGTCTGACTGGAATCTGCGTAAGTGCTTGCATATGTTCGTACACTTCTCGGGTTACATTTTGTTACTTGTACTGTCTTGCTTTTTTCCATGAAAGATTAAAGTGCATCCATTTTCGATTGATAGATGGTTACACACAGGTGGTAAGTATGTTGTGACAGAAAAGGCCATTATGACAAAACGTAGATGCGATGGTGAGGGTCTGGTTTGTTTCAGTGGAGGTGATGACAAGCTATAGAATGACTGTCCGTGATGTTCGAGTATTCATACTGTCTGATCCACTGAGGCTGGTGAGGCCAATCCATGTGCTCCATGCTTGTAATGGCTAAAGCTAAAATAACGTATGACACACCATATACACGTATATCACACAAAAGATTGATGCATAATATACTGTTTAAAACGTTCTTTCCAGAGAGCTTTCATTGCAGAAATTCAAAACTGTTGACATAAAATATAAAAACCGTTTGATGGAAGGACTTGGGAAAAGAGCATCTTCCTTCAATTTCTAGGTAAATGCTCCGCTGCAGCACTGGATGTGTTGGCGAACGTGTTCCGGGACGAACTGCTACCCCACCTGCTCCCTCTGCTGAAAGACTTGTTGTTTCACCCAGACTGGGTCGTCAAGGAGTCTGGCATCCTGGTCCTAGGGGCCATAGCTGAAGGTATTTGAATTCTGCTATTAATAGTGATTTAATATGAAGAATTTTTTTTTCTCCTTCATTGTCATTACCATTCTGATCTTCAAACTGTAGTGCATGTTTGTTTTATGACTGTGTTGTGCTCTCCCCTGTGTAGGATGTGTCCAGGGAATGGTTCCCTACCTGCCAGAGTTGATTCCTCACCTAATTCAGTGTCTGTGTGACAAGAAAGCTTTGGTGCGCTCCATCGCCTGCTGGACGCTGAGCCGCTACGCTCACTGGGTGGTGAGCCAGCCGCCTGATGCTTACCTCAAACCGTTAATGACAGAGCTGCTGAAACGCATTCTTGATGGCAATAAGAGGGTGCAAGAGGCTGCCTGCAGGTATGTGTGTGCAAAATGTCAACAATAACTATGTAGTTGACTTTCTGTCAAACAAGGTTTTAGTTAGGAGAAATTCAGATGAAGGTCTTCTAGGCTTGATGTAAATTTTCCTACCATAAACAGTGACCTTTGGTTCTGACTAAATTGATTTAATCTATAATTACAATAGAAACGTTTTCTTTGTAAATAGTAAAAAAATACATGGTTTTGTTTAATACAACATACTAGGGCTGAGGCTAACGATTATTTTCATAATCGATTAATCAGATTTGTGGGAAAAGACTTCAGAACCTTTTTTTTTTGGTTTTAGAATATTTGGAATAAAGTCCACAAACTGTGTTAAAATATAAACTATAAACTGTTTGACCAGCTGGTCACTTTCAAGAAATGTCTAGCACTTTTTAAATTTGATTAGCTATTTGACCCTTGATCGACCCAACTGCAGGATGTGAACCAAACATGCTGTATATTGTGCATTTCAGGCAGTTTTGTTGCTAGTATGAAATTCCGGTTTCATGCACAGAACAAAAATTATTTGATGTTTTGAACTAGTTATTTATAACATAAATTCAATCTCTGTATTCAATGTGCATGTTTGAATTTCTTTGATTTCAGCATGCACTGTCCAGTGGTTTACTGTGTCCTGTCCTCATGTATCTGACTATGAATGACAGGGTTATGAGTGTTTTCAGCCCCTCAAACTCAAACCAGTTTTGCAACAAATGATTGAAAATTGCTATTTATATATAAACTGATGCTGGCATGACTCAACAGTGCCCCCCAATGGATTTATTATGTAATTATAAATATTTAGGTGGGTTCAATTTACTAGGCAATTTTTGAGTTGTTATTCAGATTGATTGTTTTTAGCTTTTACAAAAAAACAGACAAATCTATATCCCACAAACCTACCTTCACTATCATGTTTTTTTTCTTCTTTATTTCTTTCTTCAACCCTCTCTGCAGTGCGTTTGCGACTCTTGAGGAGGAGGCTTGCACAGAGCTTGTTCCTTATCTCGGCTTTATTCTGGACACACTGGTATTTGCTTTTGGGAAATACCAGCACAAAAACCTGCTCATCTTGTATGATGCCATTGGGACACTAGCTGACTCTGTGGGCCATCATCTCAACCAGCCTGTGAGTTTTCAGCACTGACTCTGATCAAAAATACCCAAACAAGCTGCTGTTCTTGGGCTACATATTTGTATATCTAAATTCCTAATCATTTACGCTTCCCATTTGCTTAGTATTGCTATGTTTACTCCACGTTCTAACAGGAATATATCCAGAAGTTGATGCCCCCTCTCATCCAGAAATGGAATGAGCTGAAAGATGAAGATAAGGATCTGTTCCCTCTGTTAGAGGTGAGGATGTCATTATATGATGAATTAAATGCTGCATAAAATACAGTGCCATGTATTGCCCAGTGGGAATATTTTTGTTGAGATTCTCTCTCGTTCTCTAGTGTCTCTCATCAGTGGCCACGGCTCTGCAGAGTGGCTTCCTCCCCTACTGTGAACCAGTGTATCAGCGCTGTGTTACTCTGGTGCAGAAGACCCTCGCTCAGGCAATGGTGAAGGCATATACACTGCAAAATCTCGCGTGCATTCTGCCTAATTTTTTATATACAGTGTCACAAAAGTGAATATACCCCTCATGTTTTTGTAAATATTTGATTATATCTTTTCATGTGACAACACTGAGGAAATGATGCTTTGCTACAATGTAAAGTAGTGAGTGTACAGTTTGTGTAATAGTGTAAATTTGCTGTCATTACACTCCCACCACCATGCTTGACTGTAGGCAAGATACACATGTCTTTGTACTCCTCACCTGGTTGCCGCCACACAAGCTTGACACCATCGGAACCAAATAAGTTTGTCTTGGTTCTCATCCGAGCACAGGACATGGTTCCAGTACTCCATGTCCTTAATCTGCTTGTCTTCAGCAAACTGTTTGTGGGCTTTCTTGTGCATCATCTTTAGAAGAGGCTTCCTTCTGGGAGGACAGCCATGGCAGACTCAATAGGCGCGAAAGGGGGCGCCCCCCGCGGGGGCCCCCCCCCCACCTTCCCCCTCAAACCTTCCCCCCCCCTCCTTTTTTTTTAAACAAAAAACACCCACCCGAGAACTGATGCACACCCCAACTTTCTTTGACCACCATGGCGAGGCCTGTTCTGAGTGGAACCTGTCCTGTTAAACCGCTGTATGGTCTTGGCCACCGTGCTGCAGCTCAGTGTCAGGGTCTTGGCAATCTTAATTATAGGCCGTTCTTATGTTGAGCAGCAAATTTTTTTTTTTCAGATCCTCAGAGTTCTTTGCCATGAGGTGCCATGTTGAACTTCCAGAGACCAGTATGAGGGAGTGTGAGAACAATGACGCCAAATCTAACACAACTGCTCCCCATTCACACCTGAGACCTTGTAACACTAACAAGTCACATGACTCCAGGGAGGGAAAATTGCTAATTGGGCCCAATTTAGACATTCACTTAGGGGTGTACTCACTTTGTGAGATACTGTATATTGACCAGTTAGAAGCTTATTCTTTGTCATTAATTCTGTGGTTACAAAGTTCCTAGTGTGTTCCATTTTTTTTGTTTCCATTTAATTTCACTGTTACTGTAGCAACTAGAAATACTGGTATACAGTTAATGTTATTGCAGGTCATAGAAAAGGGGAACTATTAATGTGATAAATTGCACTGCAGCACACTTGTCATATCATGGGTATTGGTGATACTGTACGTTCAATTTATATATTGCATTTCTCAAACCCAAGCTTGCTGTACAGAAGAACCAAATAGCATTGCAAAGGAAACAGGATAGTCATATTTACAATGAACGGCTAGCAGAACATGGGAAATTCCTGGTTTACATGGAGGGTGGGGAATTGACCAACTCCACTAAAAGTAAATGGATTGATGTTAAAATGTTTCTAAATCAAATGTTTAATGTACAGTGTTCAGTCATTTATTTAATTTTTTAAAGGTAATGTATAAACTACAAAGTAATGTGAAAAAGTAAGTACCTCCCCTGGAAATGTTTGGCTTTTTTTTTTTATTTTTTTTTTTTTACACAAAAATTTTAGAATTGGGAAGTACACCCCTACATTTCACACCTTCAAATACATATTTGAATCAGGTGTTCAAGATTGGGTGCTAGTGATTAGAATCTGCTTAGGGAGTCTTATTTACACCCATCTCATATCTAGTGTCTGGTGTTCCCTTTGTTATTGAGGTGTGTGAAGTCATCATGCCAAGATCTATAGAGTTCTGTAAGGACTTCAGAGAAAAGGTTGTGAATGCTGGAGTCTGGCAAGTGATTTAATAAGATCTCCAGATTATTTGAAATGCATCGTTCCACTGTAAGGAAAATAACCTACAAGTGGTGCAGATTTCAAACGACTGCCAGGACTGGCCGTCCCAGTGAATTCAGACAAAGAGCAGACTATCTGATGCAAAAAGACACCTCCAGGAACCTCACAATTGAACTACAGTATCTGCTCTTAAGTCTTGCAGTTGTTGGTGTCAAAGTGCATGTGTCTGCGATCAAAGATTTTAATAGGCACTGATTCGAAGTTGATCAAATGTTAGCATATGTCAAAATCCAGCAGCTTCTATAGGGTGTACATATTTTTTCACATGACTGTATTTTCCTGTATATTACTTAATGCATCAAAATATCGAGCATTATGGTGCCATTTCTGACAGTTGGTTACCACTGTTCGCTTTTGTGACACTAACAAGTAAAACAGATACATTTTTTTGCTGCACTTCCTGACCTGTTCCTTGTCCTTTATAGATGTATAACCAGCACCCAGAGCAGTACGAGGCTCCTGATAAGGACTTCATGATCGTGGCTCTGGATCTCCTGAGCGGCCTGGCCGAGGGCCTTGGAGGCCATGTTGAGAGACTCGTTGCTCGCAGCAACATCATGACCCTCCTCTTCCAGTGCATGCAGGTACACAAGCGGCAAAACCTTGCTATTCATTTTAACATTTAGAATTTGTATTGCTTAAAAAACTATATTTATTGGCTGACGGAAACATACATACATATACACATACATATACACACACACACACATATATATATATATATATATATATATATATATATATATATATAATGTATATGTGTGTGTGTGTGTGTGTATGTATCCGTTAGCCAGTAAATATCGTTTTTTAAGCAATACAAATTCTAAATGTTAAAATTTATAGCTGACACAATGTCCACTAAAAATATTAATAGGCATACATTAGACAAAGTACATTTTCAATTGCACACCAAGATAAGGTCTGTCTGAGCAAAAAAAAAAATTCCACATAAGCTTCTCCTGTAATGTATACTCTGATTTACTCGCTTTATTCAACCACACACGCTGGTTGTCTTGTTCATTACAGGAAGCACAAATGCACAGTAAACTTGGGCTAATCCAAGACGGCTAAGAATCACTTGCTGATTCGACCCGCGTCCACTCTATCCACAGCTGATGCTAGGCCACGCCCTCGCCGCCACAATTGCATATACTATGCATAGTCCAAAACGTTATGGTGCAAAATAAACACGGATTTTTCCCAGTCTGTCCTGTAAACTTTATCATTCCTGGACACGTTGGCTGGCACCAAATTTTTTTGCGGGAACTGATGTGTATGTTCCTTAGGCTAAAACCTTTTTCTGTGTAGGACACTATGCCGGAGGTGAGGCAGAGCTCATTTGCTCTCTTGGGAGACCTGACCAAGGCCTGCTTCCTTCATGTTAAACCCTGCATCTGTGAGTCCTGCTCTGGAAATTGATGTCCTAATGTTAGAACTCACCCCTGTGCAGAGTGTAATAGGTGTTCAGTGAACATGATCTACTAATTGTGTGTGTGTGTGTGCTCGGCAGCTGAGTTCATGCCTATTCTGGGACTAAACCTGAACCCAGAGTTCATTTCAGTGTGTAATAACGCCACCTGGGCCATCGGGGAGATCTCCATACAGATGGGTGAGTTTGGTTGTCTGGTAAAAGAATATTCTTTCCACCAACCACATATCTGCAACGTGTGTGGTTACCATGAAACAAAATGTAAATTTCCCTGAGACAAGAATGGAAATCCCATCTACTGCTAAATTTATATAATAGCAATTTAAACCTAATTGTTAATTTAGTCTTGGGAGAAAACTGGTATGGGAGAAAGCTGTATTCTTTCCACACTGGAGTATTCTTGTAAAAATGCATTGTAGTGTCCTCCGTGGGATTTAAAAATAAAAAATTAAAATTACCATACAGCAGTTTAATTATAAAAAAATTTATTTTTTATATATATATATATATATAAAAATAATAATTTCATGTATGATCATGCAGAAGCTTTATGCTAGATAATTTTTTTTGGTACTACCACCACAAATGTTTCCCTCTGAAAATTAGTAAGTCTCTGTAGTAAGCACCAAATCTTTTCACATACCTTTGACTAAATCTCATGAAGTCTCACTTTTTACAAAAGTAAGAATTTGATTCTTCTCTCAGCAATAGCCAGTTCTTGTCTGTGGTAATCACACACACACGTTCCTATATGCAGTAGTTGGAGAATAAATTGAAAAAGCTGCCACTTCAATAGGAACACCTATAGCCCTGCTTATTCGTGTGATTTTCCAGTCAGCCAGTCCTAATTGTATATTTTTTCCTCCCCATTCTGATGTTTGATGTGAACATTACTTGAAGCTCCTGACCTGTATCTGTATGTTTTCATGCATTGCACTTCTGGCACATGACTGGTATGAAATGATTTTAATAGATGTGCATGTGTTCCTATTAATGTGGCCAGCGAGTATATTTCTTTTTAAAGGATTAAAATAAATGTTTGGTTAGTTTTTGAGAAAGATGCTAAGACAGCTTGGGTTTGTGTGTACTCTTAGTCCTGTGTACTCTTGTTTTAGTCCTACTGCTGGGCATCGTGTGTTTTGTGTGCATTCGTTTTTGCATGCTAGGCTGCAGGCAGGCTAGTGACAGTGTTTGGTGTCTCTACAGGCTCAGGTGACAGGAAGCAGGAAGGTGATTGTACAGGTGAGATAGGAAGGAAGCTGATCGTTTTATGTGAAAACGGACTGCTTTACTTTATCTGAAATGGTTTTCCCCAGTGACTAGTGATACTCTACTGGTTGGATGTTCTCCTTTTTTCCCGGTTTATTGTTGCTCAGAGATGTTTTCTCTTGCGGTCTCAGGTGCAGAGATGGAGCCATATGTGGGGCTGGTGCTTAACAACCTGGTGGAGATTATAAATAGACCCAATACCCCCAAGACTCTGCTGGAAAACACAGGTGTGACAGTGTGACTCCAGGTTTCATTCTGCACTACGCTGATTTTTTTGTTGAACTGTGTAAAACAGTGTTGTGAAATTTCATATTATGGTTTTCTTTGTCCTGAAATAGCCATTACGATTGGTCGGCTGGGATACGTTTGTCCTCAGGAGGTGGCACCTATGCTGCCTCAGTTCATACGACCTTGGTGAGTTTGAGTCCCACTAAACACATTTGATTATTTCACCGCTGATGTTATTGAAGGTTTTGTGAATTTCTTTAATTCAGGTGTCAGTCGCTCCGAAACATCAGGGATAATGAGGAGAAAGATTCCGCCTTCAGAGGCATCTGTTTAATGATTGGGGTAAATCCTGGAGGTGTGGTGCAGGTAATTGAGCAGTACTAACTTTTCATTTTAAGCAAAAAACAAACATACATTATATACATGTTCTTGCTTATGTTTCTGCTCTCCATCATGCTGTATCTGTCTTCAATTCTTGGACCTTATAATAATTGACCTATTATTGTAATGTTTGCCTTGTTTGTCTGTCATAGACCATTTGAAACACTGCTCCACAATCGGCAATAACACTTCAGAAGCTTGCATGTGCATCGTTGATGGCAAATGAATAAAGTCTTATTTCTTATTCTGTTTGGTAACCCACTGTATGTGTTTGATACAGGACTTCATTTTCTTCTGCGATGCTGTGGCATCTTGGGTGAACCCAAAAGAAGACCTGAGAGACATGTTTTACAAGGTAACCATAAAGAAAAAAACATGGACTGGGTTTTTTTTTTTTTTAATATAAACATCTTTCTCTGCGAAGGAGTTGCTGAATGTTAACATTAATGCGTTCTGTTGCAGATCTTGCATGGCTTTAAGGACCAGGTTGGAGAGGAGAACTGGCAGCAGTTCTGTGAGCAGTTCCCCCCACAGCTGAAGGAGCGGCTGTCGGCCTGCTATGGCGTTTAGACGCCCCTCCTCACTGACACAGGACACGCCTGTTAGGTACAGAATTTCCATGTTCATATTTGTCTCAGGCTTTATTAAATGTCAGCATATATAGCAGCATTCAGTAATGCATAATCCTTGTTCTAGGACGAGATGCTGTATTTAGGTGTCTAGACATGACATTTTTGTGGCCCTGAAGCCATTTGCACAAAGTTCAAGGTTTTTTTTTTTTAGTGAAGTCTGTTTTGTTCTGGATATTTGGAGCATAGCAGGCATTCAAATGCATTCAAAGTGACTCGAAGTTTTCACTCTTGAGCAATCAGTTTCAACTGTCAGGCTTCACCCCAATTGTTGATCGTGACCTTAATTAAACATTAGTGTAGCTGTTATTTCTTTTTTTATTTACAAAACATATCCTGGATTAAGTGTCTTTGTGGTTGGTGTGAACACACTCCTTATCATTGCTTCTATTTTTGTTATAGGCCTTTTGATTTAAAGTTATTTTAGAGTGGTGTAGGTCTTAGAAAAGAAGAAAAAACAATGTATGCAATTTCTTTCTTCTCTAGCCTTAGTGGATATGAGAATGTCTTGAGCCTGTAATTGCATCATTTTTATATTTCCATCTTTTCTCCAGGTTGAATCTCCGGGAGGGTCACTGGGGGAACTCATCCATGTGTGTGTATTGCCCTGCTACTGGAGGGGGGAGGCTGGCGCGACGATCATCCCTGCACCCTGTGTCTGTGTGAGGGAGGGTGGGAAGGGTGGGAGGGGGTTAGGGGAGCCAACCTCTGCATCATACGCTGCGGTTTAGCGTCCCGTGCTCAGAGTAGGAATTTTAAATAAAAATGGAAGCAAAAGGGGATCTAGGCTGGGATAGAGGGAGGGAGGGAACTCGTAGGCAGGGCTTGCCACCTGATAACTCCACTGCTCTCTTCTGCTGCGGGAGAGCACTATCGGGAGGGGGGAGGCTGGGTGGCACCAATGCACCCACCAATAGTACAGTCTAGTCTAAGCCCTGGCACCTCAGCTAGACGCCTATAGCACACAAGCGCATTCAGTAGACCGGCACACTCGTTAGACAAGCTTAAGGCAACCTGTTGCCCGGGTGGTATTTCTGTAATGCATACATAAGAAAACTACAATATCTTAAACGGTATTGGTGGACTACGTCAATACTAAAATGACTTTTAACCACAGGGATTGTTGGCTAGAGGTAAGGCACGAGATATTTATAACAATAGGGAGATAAGTACTAGCACCTTTTTAAAATGTGATCATTACCAGTAAGTACAGTGCATATTGTCTCGCTTTCAGGCTGTTCTGCATATTTCCAGGCTGTTGTCGTTGTAACCACTTTGCAGCTGGCACTTAAGGTTCATTATTCTCCTCGGCAAAATGTTTCGTGTTGACCTTTAATTCTGCTGTAACCAGAACAACCTTCAGGAACTGTAATTCTAGTGCTCAATGTTTTTTTTTGTTTTTTTTTTCCTTTTCCTTTCTTATGCTTGCTCAGATAAGGGAATGATAAAGGTTTGCATGACTCTGGACCCTTGGAGAAACCAGTGCAATGTGCAGGTGACAGGTTATTGTTAATTTTAAGGTTTTCTTTTTTGTCTTTCTTTTTTTTTTATTTCTTTTTAATTCGGAACTTCTCACTATAGTGTTAGCAGGCGTAGCTTTATTGTGAGTTTTCTGTTAGGTCAGTGTGGCTCGATGTTCCATCTTTTTCTGCAGTAGTTTGTGAGCTTCGTTTCGCATCTAGAAGTACTCCATTAAGAAACCATACTCCAGCCTGACCTTCCTGTAAACTAAGAATGTGCCGCTAATGCTTTTAAAAGCACATGTTGTGAATTATATGTTAAGGTGTTGGAACCCGTTAAGGGGTTTTAATGCACTTTCTCTTGTAAGGAATTTCACACAGCGATCCAGCAGGCTTGGTTAAAGGCGAGCTAGGCGTATCGACACAATTTCACAGCGTAATAAACACGAGATGACGGCACACGTTGTTCTTCCACAAGTGTGTAAACCGTTTAACTGGTAGTCCCTGTACTTGACGGCTTTTATGTAACCACAGTAGACGGGTTTGAATATTTTGATAAAGCCATGTGTAGGCATGTTGATGTGGATGATGAATGCGTAGTCTAAATTAAGTGGCAAGTCTAAAATCTTTCAGTTCTGATTCGTTAATTTTACCCTGTGCACTGTGATTCAGCATGTAGTTTCGTGTAAAAACAAACGAGTGACTGGCTTTAATGAAGAAAAGGTTTTTTGTGTAGCCATGTTTAGACAGTATGTGCTGAATATATATATATATATATATATATATATATATATATATATATATATATATATATATATATATATATATATATATATATAAAATATATATGTAATTTTTTTTTTTCTGACCATCTTTATAAGACAAACACAGGTATGAGATGCATATAAAGAATTACACTGTTTCCCAGACAAAGCCAATAGTCAATACTTGCAATTTGTTCACCATGTGTCCTCTGTATTAAGCGGATTTGACCGAGGCCTTATAGGATGTACACACCTGATCTTTCTCTGCACAATCCTACATATTTGGCTTTAATACCAAAAACCTACAAAAAGCAGAGGCTGTTTATATAGCCATAAAAGCAATAGCCATGTCTCGTCTAGACTGCAGACGCTCGTGTCTTCAAGGTCCTCCAGGTTTGCATTGTCTTATTCAAACTTGTAAAGTAAAACTGTAACGTGCATGAAATGAAGACTCGGTGTGCTTGTTTTGATGTCTTTCTTCTGGATTTCACTTCCTGTGATGAGATCATTTGACCACCACTGAGCCAGTAATAGGTGATTTTTGAAGTACCTTTTTAAAATTTGCTTCAATAATAGCATTGACAATCTAATTTCCACTATCTACTTTTTTGCAAACTGCTCCTTCCTCAGGACTCCAGAAAGAAGTAAATGACAAAGCACGTGTTCAATAGGCATTCAGAGGTGGGGGGGAGATTACTCCAACTAATATAGAATTTTTGTGCAGGTTGTTTTCTACCTATAATCCATGGTTAAGTAATTAATGCTGAAGTACAGATTGTGAAGAACATCCTAACGTGTGCAGGCCAGCCAAACTGATTGGAATCAAATAAATACTTCGCTGTGAGCTCCCTGTTACAAGAAATACTTTTAATTTATATAAAAAATAAAAAAAAAAAGCAAAACAAACTGTTTTCTGCAATATAATTTGTCCACATGTGCTTTTTTTTCTTTTTTTTTGTTATATAATTTTCTTTTTTTATTTTGTTTAGTTGTGTTTTGTGTTTTATAAGCACAAAGGTTTATTTGGACTTTAAAAGTTTTTTTATTTTCTTTTTGTTTAAAGAATTTTGTTTGTTGTTTATCAACCAGTTCTGATGAGCATTATTTTTTTAATCAACCAATTCCAACAAGCAATTAAGATGGAAGCAGGGGAATGCATTTGAGCCTGTACTGTGTACTTTATAAAACAAATCTGCTGAATGCTGTAGTGTTTTGTTTTGTTTTCTCCCCTCTTCCTCACTGTGGTGCAAACTTGTTAATCTCATCACCTTTCTATTTTAATTCTGTGAAACGGGGAAATAAATTCTTTTCTACCCATGGGGGAACAAGTGTACCGTCTCATTTCAGTTAGTAGAAGAAATGTTTAACATGTGCATGTTACAGTTAGACTGTTGTAATTTCTGATTAAGAAATGATTAATTTAGAATGTATGAAATGTTTCACTTTGAAAACATAATCCAGTCATGAAAGTGAAAATGAACGTTTTTCTTTCTTCTTTTCTGATGCCTAAAGTTTCCATTAAAGTCCTCCAAAAGTCAACACAAACACCTTTTCTGTTTATTTTTCTTATATTTTGTGATACTGGAACATCTCATTTTTAGAATATTTTAATGTATTTTTGTTTGCAATTAATCTTGTGTACACGTTTTTGGTCATACTAAATAAGTTGCCAATTATGTTCACTGATTTGTCTATGGCAGCAGTTCCCCAGTCCAGTGCTGGAGGACCTGTCCATGTGATGTTTGGTGTATGTGAAAGTGTGTCCCAAAAAATGTTTTTTTTAAACACAGAGAAAAGAAAAAAATTCTCATTTATGTGCACTTGCTTACCTTTTCTCGTTAGGATTTTATAATATACAGACTGAGCGTTTTTTTTTTTTTAAGGAAGAGCTGTACTATCAGCCGATCAGGTAGCAGCAGCACAATGCATAAAATAAATCGTGCAGTTTTAGGTTAAGGGTGTTGTGCTTTCTCACACAGTCTCTAGAGTTTACACAAAACTTTTTAATGAAGGATTTTTAAATGGAATCGGTTGTTCTCTAATTTCCATTATGTTTTCTGTTTTAAGTCTGGTGATCCCAGTGACTAGTCGTGCTGTAACCGGTTTTCAACAAGGAAACTAAAAAATATGGAAATCATTATGTCAAAGAGAACACAAGTCTGTATATAGGAAAATATAGCGAGTGCCTTACAGGCACAGATGTGAAAATGGAAAAAGTCTCCTCGATAAGTAAACTGCCTGAACAGCTTCAGTGCACCTCGGCATAGATTATACACGCCTCTCAAGCTGTACTGGAGACATGAACTCATTAAATTCAAAGGTGTTTCGATGATGGCGATTGAGCGAGCCATCTAACCCGTCGCTCCAAAAATCCCTCATACTGTAGATCAGGCATGTGAGCCCACGTGACCTGCGAATGGATGCGTTGTCTTTCCGGATTAGACCACGCCCACCACGATAGAGACGTTTCACTACGCCTTAAAGGTACTCCGTCGGAATAACGTATAAATATACACCGACAAACCATGGCAGCAAAAAAAAAAAAAAAAATGTCCTGCAGAATCACACAGCCACCACTTGTTCAGTTTAAACGTTGAAACGCTTCCTTTTTACTCGTATTACCGTAATACACGGACCTTGACATGGCCGGTCGTTTGCGCATGCGCAGTGTGGTTTTACGCGGCCAGCCCGAACGCTCTCTCCAGCCTTCGAGAAGCTGCGGGAAATATGGCGAGCTCTCTGCGGCGCTTTTCACGACGTACCCGCGCGACATGTGCCTGGAAGATGGTTACTCGATAGTGCCGAATATTAGGCCAGATAAGACCACCGTCTATATTTCACACCTTTGTGTGTTTTGTAAGCTAGCATGCTAACCGTTGACTAGCTCCAAGTTGCGACGTAGCGGCGGGTTTTAACTGAATCCCCGGCTCACCGGGTGAGTGCTGCTCTTAAATGAACGTTAAACACTCTGTGTGTGTGTGTGTGTGTGTGTGTGTGTGTGAGGAGAGAGAGAGAGAGAGTGAGTGAGATGTGTTGTTGTAGTTGGAGTTGTTGAGGTTTTACAAAACAGTAGAACTACTAGTTACGTGTTTGTTGTGTGTGTGAGTGTGAGTGTGTCCACATGAACTAGTGAACTGACTCCTACTGTTCTTCTCCCTGCAGGTTTCAGCTGTGGAGTGTGTTGTGCTTGAGCAGTCTGACAACATGGCAGGGGGCATTACAGAGACCGGAGAGCCGTACTCCCCTTTCGTAAGTGTTTCACTCAAGCTTCGTGTCTTTCGAGAAGTGTTCGTCCTCCTCCTCGGTGTACTTGGTGTTTATGTACAGTGTGAGTGTCAGGGTTATTGCATGTAGTACATCCGAGAGTGTAGGCAAGACACCTGGAGATGGTGAATAGGGTTTCTTTTTCTTTGTTTAAAAAAAAACAACCCTAAATATCAAGTGTCATTTCTTCTTTTTGAAAATCTTTGAGATACCATGCGCTGCTAGAGGAAAAACTGGCATCATTTTCTTTAAATATCGAACCTAACAACCCGACAATCAACATTTTAGGAAATTCCCCTCTAATTAAGGATTGTAATGGAAATGTCAAATTTTCCATCTACAAACCGACATTTTTGTTTTTCTAATATAGAATGAAACTGATCCTGAGAAGAAAATAAGGCCTTTTTTTGTTGAGTTTTTCTGATCTAGGAAACTAGTGGTGTGGGGTTCACGAAAGATTCGTTCATTTTGAATTCGTTCGAATCTTTAATATGACTCGGGGACGGCGATTCCCGACGGTTCGTTCGTTTTTGACCACGCATGTGCTGCAACATCCTCATAGGTTCTGTACGGGATACAGAAACTCGAGTCTTTGGGTTCGAGTCGTTCGTTCATCACGTCATTGCCCCACTGGATTCAGCCTATGGGGTGGTCACGGGACTAATCATTTCTGTTTCTGGGGAACAGACGTGACGAATATGAGGTGACAAAGAACGACTTGGGTCAGGAGTTGAGGTGAACTACCGGACTGCATCGCCTGAAAACCTAATGCTGAACTATTAATGAATCATTTCTGTTTATCATTATTTGGCCTTCACTGCCAAACTCGATGGGGAACATCGAGTATCCTCATACAGTAGATTTGTGTGCCGCTTCACCGCTACACTTATCGGTACTTTGTGGTGTGGTTTTGTTTTTTGTGGGGTTTTTTTTTGGGGGGTTATGAAAAAAGAAACACATTGAGCACAGAATTAACATTGCTTCATCATTTATTTATTTATTTATTTAAATGAAAATAAGTTTATTATACATCTATTTGTAAATGCACCAGTGTGAAGGCATTTTAAAGTGTTTAAGATTTATATACTGCAGAAAATAAAATACTCTAAAGGTTTATATGTTGTCTATTTGTAAAGTAGCTGAAAGTGATGTGTATTTAATAGCCTAAATGTTTACGTACAGATTTATTTCTTTATTTGGGATTTTAAAAACAAGTAGAAAATATGTTGGCTGCGTAATGTCGTTTCACCCGAAAGAAATCAACATCATTTCAACGCAAGTTAAGCAAACCAATTAGGGT